>JAHPZR010022939.1:0-10426 GCA_019787425.1 Platygyra sinensis | reverse complement strand
CCCGTAACAGCACGTGACGAGCCTTAGCCTTTCTTCCAGTTCTGACGTCATCGCATTTTCATTGGAAGAAACAACAACACATTCGACCAGACGAAAGGTATTAGGCAACTGGGATGCTTTCATTATTCCAAACTGACCGGTCAGAGATCATTGGGAATATACCTGAGGAATACATTTTCCGATTAAATCGGGCCAACTCATAGAAATGGCTGTTGTCGTTTTAAATTCTTTTACCAAATTCCCTAATTAGGGTAAAGAACCGGTTTGTTAAATTTCGGTCGGAATATTCCGACCGAAATATGTGGACCACGTCCAGAGGTGATCCCGAATATTCCGGTCAGAGGAAACCGAAATGAACCTTTCCATTTGAATTCTGACCAAAATTTCCGGAATCTTTGGCATATGGAAAGCACCCCTGGTAGACAGGTCCACCACGCAACGCTGGGCAAAAAGTACAACGCACTGTAATGAAAAAGAGACCTGGATATGAGTCTCGCCCCAGGACCCAAAGGCTTGTTAAGCTGGCCTGGCCTCATGACAATATGGCGGCCATACCTGGCTTTTTACACTTTTATACCTCGAAAGACTATTGTACCATCAGTTTAGTGCAGATTTTGGCAGCTTGGACGGCTGTTGCTGTTTCAAACTATGCTTCACCATCCACATCGTTGGTGACACGCACGGCATTGTCGCTCAGGATGTTTTGTATGGTGTTCTCTGTGTTATGTTTCACTCTCATTCGGATTAAATCGCGGATCAAACTGACGGTACGTTACGATTCGTTCTTTCTTTTTTTAGTTATGGTAGTTTCATAGCATTATTTACAGATGATATGGAAAAAAATATTGGTAAATGGTGCGAGCTTGTGAGCTTACATGTATGATCATATTGGTAAGGATAATCCATTTTCCAACCAAATAGCTGCAAATATTAATAGAAGATGCGAGTCAGTGTTTTTTTTTTCTGTGGAGAGTAGAGTCGGCATCCAGATGAAAAACAGGAGTTGAGGTCTAGAAAAGCTACTCGTGGATGAATAATATGCAAGCGGGACAGAAGTGTGTTCGGAAAATTTCGTGACACTTTACAACTGTGTAGTTAGTGTGCATCATTAATCTTTATTATATGACACTGCACTAATGAAACATCAGTTGAGCTTCCTCGCCATGAGAGTCAAAATAGTTAGATTTTTTTCTCTTTTTTTCCTCTCTCTTGTACTTCTTATAGCAAAGATATTTGTTGACAAACATTGTTTTTGTTATTTTAATGTTGAAAACGTTAAACAAAAGAACTCTTTGTTTTACAAGCCAATAGTTATCTGGTTGGCATATTAATAACAATAGGTGACGTCACCGATATCTTTGCTATGGCAAATAAATAAAGTCAGCTGAAACTGAAACTAAAACATAACATCTTCCTGAGACATGAAAATTAGAAACATATTATCTTCATGCACGCGAGAAACGATCAATGTTGCTAAAGTATGGTTATGTAATAAATTTCACCGTTCACAGCCTTAGTGAAATGGTTTGGTGCTACATTGGTGTTTGTATAGTAAATAGAACGTCACATAGCCATTTAGAGATACACACTGTCCCTTTTCTTGTTGAAAAATATTTTACTTGTTCCCCTTACTGACTCCAAGAGAAATTTGGCATCTCTAAGCGACTACATGTGTGTAACATCCTCTGTAACATGGCTAGCTCAATCCATGATTGGTCATTTTAAGACAAACCAAATCATGTGCTGGGATTGGCTAACCAAGTGACCCTGATGGTTGTATCTTGCCCACCCAGGGCCACCTTCTGTGTTCTGCAAGAAGTTAGTGCTCTTTTTCCATGTATAATTTAAATCCTTAAGACCAAGCTTGTTCAGTTGATTGGATATTGGCCTCATTCTTTTTTCACTTGTTCATGGACCTTGACTCCATGCACAGCATGATGATTGTAGATCATATGAAAATGTACAAACAAGAATCTTGCTTATGTCTGTTATACACATACTCTGCAGTTTTAAATTCTTATTCAAGAATGCAGTTGTTGACCAGGCTGTAATATTAAGATCCAATTTGTCTGAATCTTGATCTTTATTTCCCTAACAAAGTGTTACTTTTCGGGTGAATTGTGCCAACAACAGAGAAATTTGCTCATAGCATCAAGGGGCCATGAAACATATTCAGCTATAACAGGTGTTAAGGGTTTTGGACTCTAGATAAAATAAAACGTAAAATAAAAATACAATCATGTACATACTGTATCATTATTGTAGTGAGTTCAACACATCATTTGAACGTTTTTGCAGGAAATCATCGACTGTTGTTAATTTTGGTACACCACTCATATATAATAGAAATGTATATCTTATTTTTGACAGACATGGCATGTTATCAAACTGATTCTACTGGTATTTGGATCAGCAGCCGTATTCCATCTTATCGCTATATTGTTTGGAGCTTCCATCTTGGAGTATGTCTCTAGATTAATGTTATGTAATCAATATGACATATCAGGAGTATTATACTCTTTAACACCTGGGCATTAGGGTCAGATACATGTTGTATTACAGTGTACCTTATCATCTAGTCCTCTGCACACTTTGCGTGTGGCCTTTTCAATTAATTAAATCAGTCTCCTGCTGTGCACCTGTCCGATTTTGAATTTACTTGTCTGATTACTCCCTAAATTCCATTCAATTGCTGTATAGAGAGTGGTTTTCATTCGACGGTTGAAAAGTGATTGGTTGTGTGTTACTCTGCTAGATCACCAGCATCAAAAACTTGCTCCACTTTCTCAAACAATCAGAAGAAAATACAAAACCAACCTTGACTTGCTCACATGCATTTTCCCATGCTTCCAGTCAGCTAAAATATATGTGTTTTATGTCGTTGCGTTTTGAGTGGCTCAAGCCCTGTGTTGTTTGTGTCTTTTGTCAATTGTGAGTGGCAAAGAGTGGTTCTTTTGGTGTTGGTTTGACAACACTCAATTGAAAACCGCTGTGACTATAAAATGCCAGAGGCAACCTTTGATACTGACTAATGTGCTAATTCTGTTTTTGTCTCTAATGTTTTGTCACAGTGGTATACAAAGCTTGAACTGTCTCATGTAGATCATGTGCAGTGAGTGTGCACTAATAATATTTTGACTAACAGTGAACTGAGTGTCAAAGAAAAAATTGATACATGCATGTTTGATTCAAGATCAGAGTTGAAGTAGTCTCAATTACTCTTGTGTAATTTGAGTAATTCTGGAAGTAGTACATGTAAAACAGAAAATGAAATGTATGTTCAATTCACCATCCTCACTGAGCTAAATTAATTTTTTTATTTTTATTTTTTTTTGTTACAGACAGAGTGAAGAGACATTTTGCTGGGCATTACTGATGTCTCATTTGGTTGTCCTTCCTGCTTGTAGTTTGCTAGGAGCACAGATGGAACTCTTACCAAGGATATTTTTCAGTGCCTGGTCTGTATTTTTAAATTACACCATTTTTATAATGCTTTTATACGTGTACACATACCTTTATGAGGTTTGGAACATGTGACCATTTTGCACCATTTGCTGGTCAAATGTTCTTTCTTCTGTTTTATTATTATTATTATTATTATTATTATTATTATTATTATTATTATTATTATTATTATTATTATTATTATTATTATTATTATTATTATTATTATTATTATTAAATATTATAGAATATTTCATATTCTTGAATCTGTAAATAGTCTTTTTTTAACCTATGAATAAAGTTCTTCTTCTTCTTCTTCTTCTTCTTCTTCTTCTTCTTCTTATTATTATTATTATTATTATTATTATTATTATTATTATTGTTATTGTTATTGTTATTGTTATTTCAATAAAGCATGGATCATGTGCAAAGCTACAAAAAGTGAAGAGCTTTTGGGAGAAAATCCTGGCGCTCCTCCCTTATAAAAGAGAAGGAATAACAGAAGAGAGAAAAGCCGGCAGGGCAAGTAAATCAAAACCCCTTGACCTCATGTTTTTCACTGTTCTCGTAGCCATATTTTGCTCGCATACAGCCGAATATCCTGGATGTACTTGAACTTTTTCTAGTGGGAAATGCCATATCCAGACTTAACAAAGTCTTTATCCACATCAAAGTTCACACCAAATAATGCCAACAGCAACTAGAAATGTCTACCCTTATAATCCATCAAATCTTTTCGCTCATGCGCAATTGGTCTAAATGCGTCACGTGACCGAATATCCCACTGCTAAAACTGGGGGATATCCAAGAATATACCCCAATTTTCAAAACTGCACGCATCGCGTAAAAGATTTGAAGGATAATAAACACGATAGTCTCCATTTGGGGCGAAAATATGCTTGGATATTTGTCCTTGGACATTATCTGTTCCTCGAAGCTCACAGTTTTCCTCGAGCTACGCTCTCAGAAAACTGTTCGCTTCTCGGAACAAATAATGTCCGCGGACAAATATCCAAGCATATTTTCGCGCCAAATGGAGACTATTGTTTATTTATATTGATGTGGCTAAAGCTCTTTGGTGTCCAAAGCAGGCACAACATCATCACCACAGTGAAAAACGGCCTACTATTACGGGGCTAAATGACATCAGGTTTAATCATGAACTTTTCTTTCTTTACCTTTTTTTTTCCCATATATTAGTCAACCTTTCAAGACCTATAAATTAGTCTGAGAATTCACCCTCGACTTATACATGTGTCAAAACTTGAGATCCAAGCACCAGTTAGATAATTAGCATAACAATTGCCTTTCAGTGGTAACAAACGTAATAAATGGCAGCACAGTTTACAACGTACAATCGCTTAGCAATGTGTTTCTCTATATCAGAGCTTCAAGTTAAAATATATCAACATTTATCCCCTGAATCTTGTAGATGTCCACTGGCTCAATTTTGTCATAAAGAACCAATATTTTCCCAGTAAATAAAGCGGTAAAGCCACAGGTTGCCCAAGCTACATTGGGAACCGTCAACATGACATTGCGTAACAGCGTTATTATAGGAGTTTGTACAGTGCATGGGAATATAACAATCAAACAGAATACTTCAACACGAGGGTAAAACAGTAAAATTGACTTACGTTTCCTTGCTGTGCATATAACTTGTGTTTTTAAAGCATTTGGAGGCGTTTCGGAATAAAAAAAAAGTTATAAACACAACCAGAACAGGTGTGTAAATCGACTTATTACCCCCCCCCCCCGCCCCTCTCCCTCTCCCCCCTTATTTTAAACTATAGTGTACGATCATAACATTCCCATACAAAATCTTATAATAGTGCTGTTATGCGATGTCATATTGACGGTTCACAAAGGAGCTTGGGCTACCTGTGGTAGAGCCGCTTCGAGAAAACATTTTTAGGAACTCTGCTTAGTAAGCTACCAGGCTACAGTACTCGTCGACTGATTTCGAGGTTTGGCTACTGAGCACACGCTCTGCACTTTGTTTATCAAGTCTTCTTGAAAGAGTACTGAGCTTCTTTGGTGTCTTGCTTGTCTTATAGTATAAAGCTACGTACTTGAAAAGGTTCGTTTGAAATCCTTATGTTCGATTTTGTTAACATTTTCGTCAAAGAAGTCTACTTACGTATACAGACATGTTGCGAAACTGGGTAAAACGCTCGTAAACGTGCCATAATAAGCTTATTAAAACTTCACGTTTAAACTTGCTGTAATTTGTTCACATATCCACAGCAGAAATACAAGATAAGTTTTCTGAGAGATTTTTACCTAGAAATTGTTAAGAAAATGTAGTTTTTGGCTTCTAAAAATCGAGGGTCGACTTATACCTGGGATTGACTAATACACCAACATGCAGAGAAATAACAACAACATGATATTATGTAAATTCTAGGAGAAACGTAGACTCGGAAAAAATCCGAGTCCCAGATGGGGTATGAACCCACGACCCTCCGTGATCTAGTCGGCCGGATGCTCTACCACTGAGTTACTGGAGACTCCTTGGTGGGCAAGGGACAAATTGTGGGTATTGACTGGAACCGCATCGCGCGGCTACACAGCCACATGCTGGCTCATATGAACTCACTAACAGCATCGCGCAGTCACATTAAGGCATCACATATGAACTCACTCACGGCATCGCGCTGTCACATTAAAGCATATCGAGATGCGTCCAACCAACCTCCTAAGTGAGTATACTAACAGAGAAATAACAACATGATATTTTTTTTAAATTCTAGGAGAAACGTAGACTCGGAGGATCGTGGGTTCAAATCCCATCTGGGACTCGGATTTTTTTTTCCGAGTCAACGTTTCTCCTAGAATTTGCGTATTATCATTGAATGACTAATACACATGTGAATATGGGTAATTCATTTTGTATGGTATTATATTCATTTTCAAAACAACTTATCAAACTGATCTTTTTGACAGGTCAGATGCTACACCGGAAGCATATTTCCAGTGTTCCATCGTATTTACACTAATAGGAGCATGGCTGGGGGCTTTTCCGATCCCCTTGGACTGGGACAGACCCTGGCAGGTGAGACAGGGAGGGGACTAGATTCATTCTCGTGCACATCACATGTTCAAGTGCACATCATGTGTTCAAGGTTGGGTTTTCACTATGACACAAGCAGGAATACATATAAGCAGCCGCAATAATAATAATAATAATAATAATAATAATAATAATAATAAGAAGAAGAAGAAGAAGAAGAAGAAGAAGAAGAAGAAGAACTTTATTCATAGGTTAAAAAAAGACTATTTACAGATTCAAGAATATGAAATATTCTATAATATTTAATAATAATAATAATAATAATAATAATAATAATAATAATAATAATAATAATAAATAATAATAATAATAATAATAATAATAATAATAATAATAATAATAATAAAACAGAAGAAAGAAACATTTGACCAGCAAATGGTGCAAAATGGTCACATGTTCCAAACCTCATAAAGGTATGTGTACACGTATAAAAGCATTATAAAAATGGTGTAATTTAAAAATACAGACCAGGCACTGAAAAATATCCTTGGTAAGAGTTCCATCTGTGCTCCTAGCAAACTACAAGCAGGAAGGACAACCAAATGAGACATCAGTAATGCCCAGCAAAATGTCTCTTCACTCTGTCTGTAACAAAAAAAAATAAAAATAAAAAAATTAATTTAGCTCAGTGAGGATGGTGAATTGAACATACATTTCATTTTCTGTTTTACATGTACTACTTCCAGAATTACTCAAATTACACAAGAGTAATTGAGACTACTTCAACTCTGATCTTGAATCAAACATGCATGTATCAATTTTTTCTTTGACACTCAGTTCACTGTTAGTCAAAATATTATTAGTGCACACTCACTGCACATGATCTACATGAGACAGTTCAAGCTTTGTATACCACTGTGACAAAACATTAGAGACAAAAACAGAATTAGCACATTAGTCAGTATCAAAGGTTGCCTCTGGCATTTTATAGTCACAGCGGTTTTCAATTGAGTGTTGTCAAACCAACACCAAAAGAACCACTCTTTGCCACTCACAATTGACAAAAGACACAAACAACACAGGGCTTGAGCCACTCAAAAACGCAAACGACATAAAACACATATATTTAGCTGACTGGAAGCATGGGAAAATGCATGTGAGCAAGTCAAGGTTGGTTTTGTATTTTCTTCTGATTGTTTGAGAAAGTGGAGCAGTTTTTGATGCTGGTGATCTAGCAGAGTAACACACAACCAATCACTTTTCAACCGTCGAATGAAAACCACTCTCTATACAGCAATTGAATGGAATTTAGGGAGTAATCAGACAAGTAAATTCAAAATCGGACAGGTGCACAGCAGGAGACTGATTTAATTAATTGAAAAGGCCACACGCAAAGTGTGCAGAGGACTAGATGATAAGGTACACTGTAATACAACATGTATCTGAACCCTAATGCCCAGGTGTTAAAGAGTATAATACTCCTGATATGTCATATTGATTACATAACATTTAATCTAGAGACATACTCCAAGATGGAAGCTCCAAACAATATAGCGATAAGATGGAATACGGCTGCTGATCCAAATACCAGTAGAATCAGTTTGATAACATGCCATGTCTGTCAAAAATAAGATATACATTTCTATTATATATGAGTGGTGTACCAAAATTAACAACAGTCGATGATTTCCTGCAAAAACGTTCAAATGATGTGTTGAACTCACTACAATAATGATACAGTATGTACATGATTGTATTTTATTTTACGTTTTATTTTATCTAGAGTCCAAAACCCTTAACACCTGTTATAGCTGAATATGTTTCATGGCCCCTTGATGCTATGAGCAAATTTCTCTGTTGTTGGCACAATTCACCCGAAAAGTAACACTTTGTTAGGGAAATAAAGATCAAGATTCAGACAAATTGGATCTTAATATTACAGCCTGGTCAACAACTGCATTCTTGAATAAGAATTTAAAACTGCAGAGTATGTGTATAACAGACATAAGCAAGATTCTTGTTTGTACATTTTCATATGATCTACAATCATCATGCTGTGCATGGAGTCAAGGTCCATGAACAAGTGAAAAAAGAATGAGGCCAATATCCATCAACTGAACAAGCTTGGTCTTAAGGATTTAAATTATACATGGAAAAAGAGCACTAACTTCTTGCAGAAACACAGAAGGTGGCCCTGGGTGGGCAAGATACAACCATCAGGGTCACTTGGTTAGCCAATCCCAGCACATGATTTGGTTTGTCTTAAAATGACCAATCATGGATTGAGCTAGCCATGTTACAGAGGATGTTACACACATGTAGTCGCTTAGAGATGCCAAATTTCTCTGGAGTCAGTAAGGGGAACAAGTAAAATATTTTTCAACAAGAAAAGGGACAGTGTGTATCTCTAAATGGCTATGTGACGTTCTATTTACTATACAAACACCAATGTAGCACCAAACCATTTCACTAAGGCTGTGAACGGTGAAATTTATTACATAACCATACTTTAGCAACATTGATCGTTTCTCCGCGTGCATGAAGATAATATGTTTCTAATTTTCATGTCTCAGGAAGATGTTATGTTTTAGTTTCAGTTTCAGCTGACTTTATTTATTTGCCATAGCAAAGATATCGGTGACGTCCACCTATTGTTATTAATATGCCAACCAGATAACTATTGGCTTGTAAAACAAAGAGTTCTTTTGTTTAACGTTTTCAACATTAAAATAACAAAAACAATGTTTGTCAAACAAATATCTGTGCTATAAGAAGTACAAGAGAGAGGAAAAAAAGAGAAAAAAAATCTAACTATTTTGACTTCTCATGGCGAGGAAGCTCAACTGATGTTTCATTAGTGCAGTGTCATATAATAAAGATTAATGATGCACACTAACTACACAGTTGTAAAGTGTCACGAAATTTTCCGAACACACTTCTGTCCCGCTTGCATATTATTCATCCACGAGTAGCTTTTCTAGACCTCAACTCCTGTTTTTCATCTGGATGCCGACTCTACTCTCCACAGAAAAAAAAAAAACACTGACTCGCATCTTCTATTAATATTTGCAGCTATTTGGTTGGAAAATGGATTATCCTTACCAATATGATCATACATGTAAGCTCACAAGCTCGCACCATTTTACCAATATTTTTTTCCATATCATCTGTAAATAATGCTATGAAACTACCATAACTAAAAAAAGAAAGAACGAATCGTAACGTACCGTCAGTTTGATCCGCGATTTAATCCGAATGAGAGTGAAACATAACACAGAGAACACCATACAAAACATCCTGAGCGACAATGCCGTGCGTGTCACCAACGATGTGGATGGTGAAGCATAGTTTGAAACAGCAACAGCCGTCCAAGCTGCCAAAATCTGCACTAAACTGATGGTACAATAGTCTTTCGAGGTATAAAAGTGTAAAAAGCCAGGTATGGCCGCCATATTGTCATGAGGCCAGGCCAGCTTAACAAGCCTTTGGGTCCTGGGGCGAGACTCATATCCAGGTCTCTTTTTCATTACAGTGCGTTGTACTTTTTGCCCAGCGTTGCGTGGTGGACCTGTCTACCAGGGGTGCTTTCCATATGCCAAAGATTCCGGAAATTTTGGTCAGAATTCAAATGGAAAGGTTCATTTCGGTTTCCTCTGACCGGAATATTCGGGATCACCTCTGGACGTGGTCCACATATTTCGGTCGGAATATTCCGACCGGAAATTTAACAAACCGGTTCTTTACCCTAATTAGGGAATTTGGTAAAAAGAATTTAAAACGACAACAGCCATTTCTATGAGTTGGCCGATTTAATCGGAAAATGTATTCCTCAGGTATATTCCCAATGATCTCTGACCGGTCAGTTTGGAATAATGAAAAGCATCCCAGTTGCCTAATACCTTTCGTCTGGTCGAATGTGTTGTTGTTTCTTCCAATGAAAATGCGATGAGACGTCAGAACTGGAAGAAA
>JAHPZR010022937.1:0-18510 GCA_019787425.1 Platygyra sinensis | reverse complement strand
TAATAATAATAAGAAGAAGAAGAAGAAGAAGAAGAAGAAGAAGAAGAAGAACTTTATTCATAGGTTAAAAAAAGACTATTTACAGATTCAAGAATATGAAATATTCTATAATATTTAATAATAATAATAATAATAATAATAATAATAATAATAATAATAATAATAATAATAATAATAATAATAATAATAATAATAATAATAATAATAATATAATAAAACAGAAGAAAGAACATTTGACCAGCAAATGGTGCAAAATGGTCACATGTTCCAAACCTCATAAAGGTATGTGTACACGTATAAAAGCATTATAAAAATGGTGTAATTTAAAAATACAGACCAGGCACTGAAAAATATCCTTGGTAAGAGTTCCATCTGTGCTCCTAGCAAACTACAAGCAGGAAGGACAACCAAATGAGACATCAGTAATGCCCAGCAAAATGTCTCTTCACTCTGTCTGTAACAAAAAAAATAAAAATAAAAAAATTAATTTAGCTCAGTGAGGATGGTGAATTGAACATACATTTCATTTTCTGTTTTACATGTACTACTTCCAGAATTACTCAAATTACACAAGAGTAATTGAGACTACTTCAACTCTGATCTTGAATCAAACATGCATGTATCAATTTTTTCTTTGACACTCAGTTCACTGTTAGTCAAAATATTATTAGTGCACACTCACTGCACATGATCTACATGAGACAGTTCAAGCTTTGTATACCACTGTGACAAAACATTAGAGACAAAAACAGAATTAGCACATTAGTCAGTATCAAAGGTTGCCTCTGGCATTTTATAGTCACAGCGGTTTTCAATTGAGTGTTGTCAAACCAACACCAAAAGAACCACTCTTTGCCACTCACAATTGACAAAAGACACAAACAACACAGGGCTTGAGCCACTCAAAACGCAACGACATAAAACACATATATTTTAGCTGACTGGAAGCATGGGAAAATGCATGTGAGCAAGTCAAGGTTGGTTTTGTATTTTCTTCTGATTGTTTGAGAAAGTGGAGCAAGTTTTTGATGCTGGTGATCTAGCAGAGTAACACACAACCAATCACTTTTCAACCGTCGAATGAAAACCACTCTCTATACAGCAATTGAATGGAATTTAGGGAGTAATCAGACAAGTAAATTCAAAATCGGACAGGTGCACAGCAGGAGACTGATTTAATTAATTGAAAAGGCCACACGCAAAGTGTGCAGAGGACTAGATGATAAGGTACACTGTAATACAACATGTATCTGACCCTAATGCCCAGGTGTTAAAGAGTATAATACTCCTGATATGTCATATTGATTACATAACATTAATCTAGAGACATACTCCAAGATGGAAGCTCCAAACAATATAGCGATAAGATGGAATACGGCTGCTGATCCAAATACCAGTAGAATCAGTTTGATAACATGCCATGTCTGTCAAAAATAAGATATACATTTCTATTATATATGAGTGGTGTACCAAAATTAACAACAGTCGATGATTTCCTGCAAAAACGTTCAAATGATGTGTTGAACTCACTACAATAATGATACAGTATGTACATGATTGTATTTTTATTTTACGTTTTATTTTATCTAGAGTCCAAAACCCTTAACACCTGTTATAGCTGAATATGTTTCATGGCCCCTTGATGCTATGAGCAAATTTCTCTGTTGTTGGCACAATTCACCCGAAAAGTAACACTTTGTTAGGGAAATAAAGATCAAGATTCAGACAAATTGGATCTTAATATTACAGCCTGGTCAACAACTGCATTCTTGAATAAGAATTTAAAACTGCAGAGTATGTGTATAACAGACATAAGCAAGATTCTTGTTTGTACATTTTCATATGATCTACAATCATCATGCTGTGCATGGAGTCAAGGTCCATGAACAAGTGAAAAAAGAATGAGGCCAATATCCAATCAACTGAACAAGCTTGGTCTTAAGGATTTAAATTATACATGGAAAAAGAGCACTAACTTCTTGCAGAACACAGAAGGTGGCCCTGGGTGGGCAAGATACAACCATCAGGGTCACTTGGTTAGCCAATCCCAGCACATGATTTGGTTTGTCTTAAAATGACCAATCATGGATTGAGCTAGCCATGTTACAGAGGATGTTACACACATGTAGTCGCTTAGAGATGCCAAATTTCTCTTGGAGTCAGTAAGGGGAACAAGTAAAATATTTTTCAACAAGAAAAGGGACAGTGTGTATCTCTAAATGGCTATGTGACGTTCTATTTACTATACAAACACCAATGTAGCACCAAACCATTTCACTAAGGCTGTGAACGGTGAAATTTATTACATAACCATACTTTAGCAACATTGATCGTTTCTCGCGTGCATGAAGATAATATGTTTCTAATTTTCATGTCTCAGGAAGATGTTATGTTTTAGTTTCAGTTTCAGCTGACTTTATTTATTTGCCATAGCAAAGATATCGGTGACGTCACCTATTGTTATTAATATGCCAACCAGATAACTATTGGCTTGTAAAACAAAGAGTTCTTTTGTTTAACGTTTTCAACATTAAAATAACAAAAACAATGTTTGTCAACAAATATCTTTGCTATAAGAAGTACAAGAGAGAGGAAAAAAAGAGAAAAAAATCTAACTATTTTGACTCTCATGGCGAGGAAGCTCAACTGATGTTTCATTAGTGCAGTGTCATATAATAAAGATTAATGATGCACACTAACTACACAGTTGTAAAGTGTCACGAAATTTTCCGAACACACTTCTGTCCCGCTTGCATATTATTCATCCACGAGTAGCTTTTCTAGACCTCAACTCCTGTTTTTCATCTGGATGCCGACTCTACTCTCCACAGAAAAAAAAAAACACTGACTCGCATCTTCTATTAATATTTGCAGCTATTTGGTTGGAAAATGGATTATCCTTACCAATATGATCATACATGTAAGCTCACAAGCTCGCACCATTTACCAATATTTTTTTCCATATCATCTGTAAATAATGCTATGAAACTACCATAACTAAAAAAAGAAAGAACGAATCGTAACGTACCGTCAGTTTGATCCGCGATTTAATCCGAATGAGAGTGAAACATAACACAGAGAACACCATACAAAACATCCTGAGCGACAATGCCGTGCGTGTCACCAACGATGTGGATGGTGAAGCATAGTTTGAAACAGCAACAGCCGTCCAAGCTGCCAAAATCTGCACTAAACTGATGGTACAATAGTCTTTCGAGGTATAAAAGTGTAAAAAGCCAGGTATGGCCGCCATATTGTCATGAGGCCAGGCCAGCTTAACAAGCCTTTGGGTCCTGGGGCGAGACTCATATCCAGGTCTCTTTTTCATTACAGTGCGTTGTACTTTTTGCCCAGCGTTGCGTGGTGGACCTGTCTACCAGGGGTGCTTTCCATATGCCAAAGATTCCGGAAATTTTGGTCAGAATTCAAATGGAAAGGTTCATTTCGGTTTCCTCTGACCGGAATATTCGGGATCACCTCTGGACGTGGTCCACATATTTCGGTCGGAATATTCCGACCGAAATTTAACAAACCGGTTCTTTACCCTAATTAGGGAATTTGGTAAAAGAATTTAAAACGACAACAGCCATTTCTATGAGTTGGCCCGATTTAATCGGAAAATGTATTCCTCAGGTATATTCCCAATGATCTCTGACCGGTCAGTTTGGAATAATGAAAAGCATCCCAGTTGCCTAATACCTTTCGTCTGGTCGAATGTGTTGTTGTTTCTTCCAATGAAAATGCGATGACGTCAGAACTGGAAGAAAGGCTAAGGCTCGTCACGTGCTGTTACGGGCGGCACAGGAGTCAATGGATTAAGGGATTGTTTGTTTTGTTTGCAGATATGGGCCACCGTAAAATTGGGCGTTTTTGACTAAATGGTAAATGGACGAACCGAACGGATTATTGCTTACCAGTGTACCAAACAGTCTTTGTGTAAATGGTAATCAAGCTAGGGTAAACCATTACATGTAAATTCCAAAAGTAAACTTAATTTCTCGTTACAATACCAACAAGCAGGACGACGGCGAGAATAAATAAGTTCATTAACAAAAAGATGTCTTGATGTATAACCGAATTCTCAAAACTAAAGTTAAAAGATCCGTACTTTCAGTAAAAAGAATTAACGTTTTGATCTTAAGACTGAAAGGCAAAAGATGCAACACGCGTACAAACAAACTGGAAATTGAATAATTTATTAAATTCTCAATGACAAAATTACGATTTCTTCCACGCTAACCGTAGAAGTACGCGCCATAATAAAGCATTTTACAATTTTTCTTCTGCTACACTGATAATAAAACATTCTCACTCATTCTCCCCTACGTGGTCTTTCTTCATGTACATATTTAAAATATTCTTACAATTAAAAAAACAAAGAAATGTACAATTTCTTTACACGGAGGTATCAGCGGCCACATTGACTTCCTTAGTATTTGTATTGCTACATCTCGATCTAGTAAAAGCTGGAAAAAGAGAAATAAATAATTCAGCAGCGAAGCCTCTACGCACACTGTATACACCCTATTTGGCCGTTTTTATACCGACTCTACTATCTACATCAGCTGCACAATGGCAAAGTCTGATACAGAAATGCACTTATACACCCCAATATAAAGCAATTTCCAAAAAAAGCAAAAATTCAATAAAAACACTAACTAATCGCGGCTTGTTCATATCGTGCTCGCTCGTTCAGTTTTTGCATTCTTCCGTGGACTTAAGACCAAAAAAGGACAGGCTGTGTAGATTTGAATCAGAATGCGCCCACGGTTGAGTTAGAAAAGTTGTTTCGCAAAACATGTGTCACTACGACTTCATGTTGGGTCACCTCGCCGCTCTTACAAGGTCTCACCTGATTGGAGACCACCCTTGAGGTTTAACAAAAGAACAACAGAAACAATGGACCCTAGCCCTAAAACAAAAGGGCTGCGACTCTATCCTCGCTAATGAAATTTAGAGCTTGTAGGAGCTGCGAGGCTACCCTTCTTGTTAGTATCACAGGTTGCTTAAAATGTCAACAATAACTACTACAACGCTGTGATCATTGGAATATTTTTGCGAAGAATCCTTGGGAAGTACGAATTTTAGGGAATTTCAATTTTGCAAAGGAATTTGAGGAATTTAAAAACGTCTAAAACCGACTTTCAAAGTTAATTTCAATCTGAAATACTACATATCTAGAAGACTACTATCTTAAACGTATGTTACCCGCGGTCGTCCCGATATACAACTAAATGTTTCCCCGCGCCTTTAAATAACAGGTGCATTCTGTTCGATCAACGATTCAGTGTTTTGCTACCGCCAAACATTTTATCGGGACTCACAGGAAACAGAAGTTTACTTCAACGGGTTCAAAATTTTACGCCACTGGGATGTGATTGGTAATAATATAAACCTTATGCATATACGACGGGGACGGCGAGGACAAAATGTGTTTCTATTTTACTTTGAAATTTCTCATTTAATTAGATCTGTTCAGTGTGCCACGAATGCGTTCAGTACCAAATAAAATATGCAAAACCCTTGTGGTTCACGTTCTCCAAACAATGCAGCATTTGGTCATTTCACGTTGCTATTTTGCACAGGATGACAAAGAAATGTACCATGAATTATCCCATGAATTACCTTCAAACTTCGAAATTGTCTAGATCAATTTCGTACGCCTCGATGGCTAAATATGACAGCGACCGTCGTTGCTCGTGTTCGTCATAGTTGGCAGACTTTGTTCGTTTCAATTTCTTGTTTTGCTGAGAACAGCAAAGAATTGTACAAAGATTCATAACGCACGTGCACGGCAATTGTTTTGCTCATGAACCTTTTTTTGCTGAGGTTCTCGTTGCCGTCGTCGCCGCGGTTTACTTAAGTTCCCTAATGCTTGGCGGCGGCCAAAAACGTAATCTTTAGTAAGGTTTTGATCTTCAGAGCTTGCGTGTCATGAAAAGACGCAGAGGTATATACACTACAAAACCCACCCACTTTTAGGTAGTAACCGTTGTTGTCAAGGAGATTATCGTGTGACGTCACAAGGCGTTGCCACGCAACGTCATGTATCTTTCAGTATGCACCAAGCTAATTCATGCTCTACTGATAATACATCAAAACGTTTGGAATTTTTCTCGTTACTTTACGACTTCGCCTGTTCACTGGTCTCTAATATTGACCATTGTTTGACCTCATCAAGGACTAGATCGCCATTTTTCCGCGGCCTCTCGCCGCGCATCAGGTAAGATTTGATTGCGAACCCCTCCCAGGACATTGGATGTGGCTTCTGTAGCCAGGATAAGGGGCTGGACCACGGTGGCGGGGACCTGACGCAGGACACCTCCTACAGCCCCTGTCACGCCCTTCTGTTCGTGTTCATCTTTAGCGACTTGAACAATGTTTGTTGCTGTTTGACCCAGTCCCTGAAAAATAAACGTGAAGTGAGTAAGTTGGTTGCTCAGCTCCTGGTTCAACAGTAGATGTATTTTATTGGTTGTGTATATTGTTTTGGACTCTTTGAATAACTGGGGCGAAGGGAAGAAAAGATGTTTAATTTTAAAGCCCCAAGTTGAACATTGGCCATTTACAAAACATAGTTATACAGTATGCAATTCTTTTCAGGAATTAAAATTCGAGATTTCTAGTTCGTTTTAAGATTTCTTAAATTCCAGAGAAGGAAACAAGAAAGGTGACTCTTAATGGCAACTCTCTTGGTTGGCTTTCTCTCTCTCTCAAAAAAAGAGAAAAAACGAAAGAAAGCAAAGGGCAAAGAAGAAACAAAGAAACAAGCAGGTAAACAGTAAAAAAGGCCAGCAAAGGAACGAAGTATCAAAGAAAGCAGAGTAAGCTTGTCTGACCTCTCTAAAGACTTGGTAAGCATTGGAAACACCTTCACGCAAGTCAAACGGCTGTTGAGCAAGGCGATTCTGGCCGCGTTTGACTGGGGAGTCTGGACTCACTACGTCATATGCTGTCTCTGCCGCAGCCTACAATCAAATCATAGCAGTCAAGTTAGTGAGCCACTCACTATACAGCACAGACACGAAAAATATAAAGAAGAAACAGAGTAGAACCCCGCCTTAAGGCCGATTTACACGATACGACTCTGTCGCATACGACAAGCTTACCATAGGCCTACGACATGAATTGTTTCTTGTAAATCAAACCTACAACTCGTTTAAATGGTTTTAAGTCCTGTCGTAGGCCTGTCGTAAGCTTGTCGTATGCGAGAAAGCCGTACCGTGTAAATCGGCCCTTACGGTCACCTCGTTAATGCGGCCACTTTTTTGTCCCGGCGAAAGCGCCCATACACTCCGTTAATACAGCCAAAGGCCAAATTTCTGAACTGAATCCAAACCTGTATATTCTTTTACAATTTTACCCTGTCTATACGGCCACTCAAATTAGTTATGTTCATCTTTCCATTGTAAGCGTAGCATGTCATACGCTGATCCAAGGTTCATTTTTATTTACAAAAAAAAATATATCCACATTCTGGATGCTTATTAAAAAAAAAAAGACCAGCTGTTTTAGAAGTGCAGTTGTGATATATCTGTTAAGACGTCACTCAGGTGCCATCTCGTTAATACGGTCACTTTTCACGACCCATTAGTGACCGTAATTGACGGGGTTCTACTGTAAAAGCAATAGGTTCATACTAACTGACCAGGACAAATGTTTGAATAATTTTACCGTGCACCGTTTTCACCACAATCATCGGTCCTGGGAGAGTTCGTCGACGCGTCACGACACAATCACAATACAGTATTCACAATGTTTATAAAAACGCCATCGTAGAATTTGATAAGTAGCGAGGCAGTTACTTCGTCTTTTGACAGTCTTAATTATATCGCAACCACATTTACATCTCATCCCTGGCTACCAAATCGTCAACTACCACAATGGTAACTCTAGCTATCTTGCCATTTTAGTTACTTTCCAAAGAAAATCATTACTTTTAGGAACTGCCAGACTTTAGGAGTCCCAAACTGTGTAACTTTCGCACTGTCGCTAATTGCAGTGCGCCTTGTTTGTTGGAAATTTTGTCAGATGACTTAAGGCAATGCGACTGCACAGCCCACGTGACGAGTCATCGGCAGTTCACAACGCTTGGATCCTCGGGGAAGTCGAAGGCGTGTTCCGGTCGAAGGCGTGTTCCATTCGACCAAAACTTGTGGTTTGGATTGCTCGAAATTTCTGGTGGTGAATAAAGCAGCACTTTCCGGAACTTCTGAACACAAGGACAACCTCGCGAGGTATACCCAAAGTTTTAAAAATTTCATACCAGGAATTTTCGTTCGATCCGATTTTTCTCGCTGAATTTCCGATATTTTCGGTCGAATAGCTCACCTGTCAAAAACTGAACATTTCTGGGATTTTCGGAATATTTTCCCGGGAAATGTCCAAACCATAGACCCTATGCAAAAATGGCTGCCATTAAATTATTCTTTTGTTCGTATTCAAAATAGCCTGACTAACCTCGTTCGGGATAACAAATTCTTTACAATTTTTGTCTCAAAAACGAGGTTAGTCAGGCTAATTTAAATACGAACAAAAGAATAATTTAAAGGCAGCCATTTTTGCATGGGGTCTATGTTCCACCGTTTCAAAAGTTGAAATTTTGCGGCCAAATGGAAAGTACAATGGGCCTTTTTTAACGATTGTTGGAATTTGACGGTATCACTTGAGTCCTAACACATCGTAATACGCATAAGCTAAAAATTTCTCAGTGGTTCAGCGATCTTTAGTCCTTTCATTATAATAATTGCGACTAAAGAACTAATCTGGCAATGGTGCAGGTCAGCAGTTCACTAGGACATATCCTGGAACTACAAAATTGGATAAGCAAGCTATACAATTAGCTATTACCTATTACGATAATAAAGAAACGAGTAAATGATAAGGTCGTACACCTTGTTCCTGCCATGTAACAATAGCTCTTACCTGTATCAACTGAACAACTCTGTTGGTAAGTTCAAGAAAAGCCATGGCTGATGAAGTGGTGAATGAGTTAGCACCCCTCTGTAGCCCCCTCATGACACGCCCATCCCTCCGGTACTGGTCTATAGGCAGCCACACTAAATCCACGAGTCCCTGGAACAACTGCAGAAACGAATGCACGGGTCCAACTCCACCCAGTATCCTGGACAGCTGTGTGCCTCTGATGTCCGCCAGCCATTCGGACAGAGCATAACTTACCACCCTGTCTATTCCAAGCAAGCCGCTGCGACAGCACAGGCGCTTTAGACGAAGCTCAGAGCAGTTGAGCTGGGCAAGACCGATCAGCAGACCAGCCAGGGTACCCTAGAACAAACAGACTCCTCTTCAACCAGAGAAGAAATGATAATATAGTTGAACCGATAGTAACTGACTAACGGGCAAATCCAAGGAAAATGGTTCGCAATGACAGAGATTTCGAAATAACCGAGTTCGAATTAGCAAGATCCAACTGTATGAGATAGAGATATACAACGGTGTTAGAAAGATATTTTATTATCATTGTGTGGAATATCTGTGGTGTCTTCGCTGTTGTCATCGTCTCATGTCTGTTAATGAATATATGTTATTGGCCGGCTGGGAGGTCCGTATAGGGAAAAACTGTGACCGAGGTCTTGAAAATGCTGCCCGAGGCCGCAGGCCGAGGGCAGCATTTTCAAGCCCGAGGTCACAGTTTTTCCCTATACGGACCGACCCTAAGCCGGCCAATAACATTTTTATCTTTTTTTTTTCTTGACGTAAACTGGCTTACAAGTGCGTCTGTTTACGCAACTTTGCCATTGAATCGGCTTACGCGCCGTCTACAAACCATTCGCAAAAAATCTAACCACAGGCGGCCCAAGCGCGAGATGAGAGGAAATAATTAAATATAAATGAAACGTACGCGAACGTGACTCTTGCCTTCGAGCGGTGTTGTGTTACAAACATGCGATTTACAAGGGTTTGTATGGAAACTTGACGGGTTTGCTTTAAATACCTGAAAAATGTAATGTTGTGTGAATAAAACTGACTTACGTTGCTTTCCTTTCATATCCTTTGTTGTTTCACGGTGTTTGAGGCCGTTTTGAAGCGTTTTCAGCGAGTTAGCACTGGTGGCGGTTTCCCACTAGAAAAAAACACAAGGCTGGCTGGCTCAAAATCGAACCGTCGTGCTGCGAAGGCCAAAATATTCCCAAGGAATAAACGTAACCGCCTCAAATCACGATCAGCCGAAGCTTAAATAACTCGCTTCCCATTCCATCGGTCGCTGGTTCGCAAATCTCATCGCAACGGCCTGAAAATCGCTCGTTTACCAGCTCAAATCTGCCTCTTTCGCTGCTGCATCATGCGTGAAGCCAACGGTTAGGATACCAGATTTGAAAATCGAAGCTTAGCGACCGCATCCCCTCGACAAAAACAACACTCGGCAGGGGTGGGAGGGAACTATTGCCTATATGACCACCCCTGCCGAGTGTTGTTTTTGTCGAGGGGATGCGGTCGCTAAGCTTCGATTTTCAAATCTGGTATCCTAACCGTTGGCTTCACGCATGATGCAGCAGCGAAAGAGGCAGATTTGAGCTGGTAAACGAGCGATTTTCAGGCCGTTGCGATGAGATTTGCGAACCAGCGACCGATGGAATGGGAAGCGAGTTATTTAAGCTTCGGCTGATCGTGATTTGAGGCGGTTACGTTCATTCCTTGGGAATATTTTGGCCTTCGCAGCACGACGGTTCGATTTTGAGCCAGCCAGCCTTGTGTTTTTTTCTAGTGGGAAACCGCCACCAGTGCTAACTCGCTGAAAACGCTTCAAAACGGCCTCAAACACCGTGAAACAACAAAGAATATGAAAGGAAAGCAACGTAAGTCAGTTTTATTCACACAACATTACATTTTTCAGGTATTTAAAGCAAAACCGTAAAGTTCCCATACAAACCCTTGTAAATCGCATGTTTGTAACACAACACCGCTCGAAGGCAAGAGTCACGTTCGCGTACGTTTCATTTATATTTAATTATTTCCTCTCATCTCGCGCTTGGGCCGCCTGTGATCTAACGAGCGAAAGAACGAGTAAATCAGATATTATACGAAGAAAGATGTATTAAAGAACATAATTTTTTCGAACTACTTTATGCTAGTGCATTTCCCTAGTTAAGGTCTCCAAAATTGTTTTCCAGGTGTGAATTTTTGTCCAAAGTTTCAAGTTGTACTACAAAAACAGTTTTTGTCGATCATTGCGAATCACTCGACTGAATTAGACTTTTCTACCCTAAATTGAGTAGCAGATAACGAGAAAATTCGTTAAGTGTATTCCACAGCAATTCTATGAAGTACAGCAACGATTAGAGAGGGAAACTCGACTGAAATTGACTCAGTTTTTACTTAAAATTGTACAAAGAGACACACAGGATTACGCGCCATTACAGCGCCGAGCAACAAACAACCAAACAAACTCTCACAGCTTCAAAAACTTCAATTGAATTTACTTACAGTAACTTTCCTTGCCATCTAAAGGTGAATAGAGGTAAACTTGCGTTAATTAATCGTCTTTGGAAGTGAAAAAAGGGCGAAAGATTGACGATAACGGCTAATTCATTCACGAAAATAGATCAACACGATGGATTCCGCCCGCTGTAGCGGTCCGTATGAGAGAATTCCGCCCGCTCCAGGAACCAATCAGATGGCAGGATTTGTTAAATTCCGCCCGCTCACGAGCCCAAAAAAAGATAAAATGGGGTATCCCACACATGTTACCTGTTCCATGTCGACTCTTTTGCCTTGATAGTCAAGCCTGATAGGAACCTCGGGAGAGAATATAAAGGACCTGAAAAATGTGGGGGCTGGTTGAGAGGTATCTGCCTCAGACTCACTGGCGGAGTTCACCAGGGTCTCCTCAGCGTCGGACAACTCTGTCAACCAATCAGAAGCTGGCGGTGGCTTAACGGGGCTGGAATCTACTGAGCTTGATCCTGAAGAAAGAAAAGAAGAAAAGCCAACATTTAAACACTAAAACAAATATTTTTTACGGTTTAAATAAAATAAACGGGCATGTCTACCATTTTCAGAGTAAAACAGAAACATCATGCATAATACAGCGCCTGAACGGAAATTTCAGCAAAATTTGAGCAGTACTACATTAAATTGAGTCTTTAAAATATGGAACAAAATTGTCATTTATAATTTTTAAAGGAATGTAAAAAACCTGACTTGCGTTTCCATGTACTCGGCACGACAACTTATGTTCGACGACATTGTATTTCCCGCGCAAATCGACTTCGTCTGCGCACAATTGTTTATACAATAAGCGTGGGCAAGTGTACCTTTGGGGTTTTTAGCAGCTTCTCCCATAATCTCCGAGAAGAAATTCCTCAGGAAAAACAAGGCATCCTAGATCGGACAAACAAAAGGACAAGAAAAAGAAGAGTGATTCAACCACTGATCACATAATAAATCGTTAATCTGGCTTCTGAAATTGATATAATTGGCTTCGTCCAAAATCTTGCTACACATTGCAACAGGGTGGCCAAACCTAAGAAACATGTGACGCACAATAAAGCTGCAATATATATGTTGCGTCAGAATATCGCGGATCGCTTATTCAGTAACAGCTAATAAGACTGGCAACAAATAAAGAACTACTGCACCCAGACGTTTTCTCACTATATTATGATATCGGCGTCAGGTTATTTGATGAAGGAGGAGAAGAATAGTTCTACCCAGGTAGTAATAATGGGAAGATAACCCAGATCACACCGATAATGAGCTTGAGTATCTCAGCACCGATAGTCAACAGTTGAGGCCTCGGCATGACTGCTGCCCTTCCGAAACAATTTCTCATCTCTAGCATGATTTGTCGAGGGCCTAATCATAGTTTTGGCGGGATACGAGATGAAAGTAAAACTTGGGCGAGATTAGCGCGATGGAAGGAATTCTTAACTGTTTTAATGGCGGGATAAAAATAAGTCGGCGGGAGTGGGATTTGCTCATTTTAGCAGGCGGAATTCGAGATGGTTTCAAAATTGTGAATGGGATGCGGGATGAAAAAAAGAAAACGCTATGGAAAGGACGTCCAGCTGAAAACCGCGACTCTCACAAGGCGAGATCGGAATAAGCATTTCGAGTCCGTCAACAATAGTGGCGTGATGAGGGATGGACAAGGCCGATGTTGGATCCTAATTAGTTGATTCGAGACATTACCTGATCAACATTGAGCCTCAGTGGCTGAATGGAGACTCGCAGATTACACTCCTGTGCTGTGAGACCAGGATCAGGCCGAATATACAACATCTTGAGCAGGACCTAATGAAAGATTTTAATTAGTCGCAAAGCCTCTTCACTTCAATGTCCTTTTTAAAATTTGCCCGGCACTCAAATTAAGCAACTAGTCATGGAAAGACTGAACGGTATGCTACAAGGAAGTCTTGAGAAAGCGACAAATCGATGAGAAAAATGAATTTGTTGCCCTTCCCAGCTAAAAGTTATTCGCCAGTTTCACTAAAAAGGTAAACTTGGCTGACAGAAAATCTACTAAAAAAGCCTGTGCGGACTAGAATCTCCCTCATTTACTTGCCCGACGGGAAGATGCCAATTCCCAATTAAAACAAGATAATCTTTCTAGAATAAACTAAAACAACCTTGGGAGAAAATGGGCTGGTCAGGAGAAAGACTGATCCAGAACTGATGGTATTTACACCTTCTTTCCCCTCCCTATCCACCGCTCCTAACATACAACACTATACAGAGGGCACTTACCATGTTAGCATGGGACTGTTTTGGACAGGCTTCGGACGTGTATTGGTACAAGAACTTGTTTATCTGTGAATGTGCTAAGCGGTCCCTTATCTCTACATCCTGTACAAGCACCACCAGCCGCGACGCCTGCTCCGTGTGTTCTGGGTACTTCTCATACTGAAGACGAATCTGAAGAAAGCACGAAAAAATCAGAAACTATGGTTTTGATTCTCCAGCTTCTGGAACGATGTTGCTCGTGTATGAAGTTTACTTTCTCTAGCTTGTCAACGATCCGTGTTGAAGTCTGCACTGCCTTCCTGATGCTGCAATAAAATCCTCACATTCACGTCTCCTTTCCAGATATCACGCTAGACAACTTGAACATTATCAGGTAATTTTCAATCTAGCAAGATGCTTGTTGAGGACTGTCCTCTTAAACAGACTTTTAGATCATTTTCACGAAGAAACATATCGCAATTAAGAGCAAAATATCCAACGTTTTCCTTGTAAAGTTCAATCTTCCCCTTGCGACTAAGAGCATGCCTCCTACCTGCCGTTCTTTGGAATGTCACGCAACAATTCTCAACACATAACGGTGACAAACATCAGCTGCGAAAATTAAATGCTCCTCACCTTATTCAAGTGAAACTCCATCAGTACATGGTTATTCCTGTCAGGTCCTCCGCTATGTTTTTTAACGCTGTTAGTTGCTGTTGCAGTGTTTTTACCGAACAGTACAGTGGGCCTTTTAACAAACGAATTCTCAACTGGCTTGCCTTTTTCATCCAGTGCAAAGCTTATTCTGCCAAACAGAAGAAAAGTGATCATTACTTTCGTTCACGGAGAGACTTCATTTCGCTATGACCACAAACTTAACGAGCAAACATTGAGCTCCTACTTGCTAAAATCCTTAACAGACCAATCTCTAGGCTCGATTACCAGCCGCTTTTCGAGAAATGAGCCCGCGCTCCTCCCCCGAATGCACGGCTGGACGCGTGAGGATTCTTTTGTTAGTCTTAACCAATCAGATAACCGCCCGCAGATTTTTGTCGGGCATAAATTATCTCGCCAGTTTGGATTGCGGCCCGTGATGGCAGACGATGTGGAATTGATAAATGGTATACAAGAGGACTTCAGGGACAATTAATATCGAAAGTTTAAAAATTCACAACGAAAACCGCTAGAAAGGTTTGTCAATTGCCAAGATGTGTTCATTTTTCAGCCACCAATGTATGAATCTCTGAGTTCCGGAACGTCAGATAACAAAGTCAACAAAGAGTCAGATCAAGCTAGACGTTGAGCTCAAGCGACGAACCAGTCAGGCAAATAGAAGTATTACGATTTATAAGGATATCGACACCAGTCTTCGGCGAACCCGACAAAATTATTTTGTAAATGAACTACATCGTAGGTAAAACAAACCGACTAGCAAAACATACGTGACAAATTGCAGCAGAAACCATTCAGACCAACACGTCACCTTTGACAGATCTTGACATGCATGACCAGTTTGCTAAACCAAAGTCGAACGGCGCTCTTCTACTCAAAAAACGAACTCTTCCATAGAATACAGCATTCGTGCAGCAATAATGTAAAACAAAATAGGTTGGAAAGGCCAAAATACAAAAAAATAGAACGGCAAATGCACAAATGTTTAGAGCCGTAGGTTGTAATCAGATAACGTTTCCGGCCACGAGCACCGCATGAAATTAAATTATGAATTGACGTCACAGACATGGTTTCCCGCTCACGCGTCCAGCCGTTCTTCTCGGGGAGGGTAGACCAGACACGAGAGAGCGGCGGAAATCGAGCCTAACCAATCTCTGTCTAACTCACTTTTTCTTTTGGTCGCGTGACGATGAACCACCAAAATCCCTCCCACCAAACAAGTGCCAGACTACAGACATCTCCTTTAATGTGTAGCAAAACACCGCTGGCGGAAAATGACTCGGGGCGCCTAGTTGATCACTTGGACCAATCTGCGAAGAGAAAACATATAAACAATGAGTTCTCACTTACATTGAGGACATTTCATGATAACATATACAACATTGGTACATGAGGTCGAGACTACCGGTAGGAATAACGTGCGACTTTCACGTTATCGCATCATAGATTCACCCCTGACGTCGCTCGCCATTTTCGCCGTAGTGCATGTTGATCATGCTGCTTCCAGTATTTTACCAACACAAAAGAAAAAGAAAACGCATAGCAAAACTGGTTCAACGTATGACCAAACACTTGGTGGACAATCAAGTCTCCAGATAGAAGGAAGGAATTTAAACGAGCTTTTAAGATTACTGTACCAGTCAAATACGTACTGGAACAGTAAAATGATTCTCCACAATGTTGATTTGTTCATCTGTGAGGCATTTGATGATTACTTCATGGCTCAAACCCTCAGGTTCTTTATCGGGATGTTCCAGGATACAAAAATCGTCATCACTGTCCTCTTCCTCTTCGTCAGATTCCCCCGGATTTGCTAACTCTACACCCGTATCTTCCGGGGGAAAATGCTCCTCTACTGGGCTAGCCAACTCATCGTCGGGGAAAAGGAACAGATCTCTTCTCGGTGATCTGGACAATTGAGGGTTCAAGTCTGCTCTGAAGCTCTGTAATGCATCAAAACAACGTTAATCTTTGCAATGGACGTAAAGAAACGTAACGGAGCAAGAGAAATCGAAGAGGACATTTCGCTTATAGCATTTTTCTTGTATGCAACTTGTCTCGAAACAAAAATTATGGAGATGAGAAATAGAAGGTGAAGCTGTCTAAGGTTGGAAAATGAGGAAGACATAAGTTCCACCGTGTGAATTTGCCTTGTAACTTACTTCGCAAAGTCTTGTTGCACTGTCAACTACAACAGGAATTGCCCAGCCAAACAGCACAGTAAGATACTGTTCGAGTAGTAAGAACAAAAAACAAAACAAAAACAAACAAAAAGAGGTCAGAGAACAACGAAAGCCTCTGGTTGGGGTTCCAGCGGAGTGCGGCTATAAAACTATGTCATAGACTGTCGATTTGCTCATAGGTACCTTATCGTAAGAGGGCTCCTCCACAGAGTGCGAATCTACCATGGCCTCTGTCATGATACTGCTTAGCTCACCCTCATCTACGGACCCCTGCTTGACCGGCGGATCAGCTGGACAACGGCTAGGAGTCTAAACAATACAAAAGAGAGAAAATGAAAGAATATCGATATCTCCTAACAAATAAGCACTTAGTTTAAAACCAAGATACGCTCAGTGAAGAAAAAGTAAACTTTAAGAAGCAAGGGTTAAGTGGAACAGATTGTTTGAAATAATTGAAGGGCACGCAAGTCGAGCGACTCACAAAATAACGTTTCCAAGTCTTCCATGGGCCGAACTCGAAGACACCGTTTGTATTCTATGGTAGACTCCAGCCAGTTCTGGCCCTCTCTCCGTCACGCAACGCTGTAGGAGTGAATCACTCCCTGCCGAGAGTGTAGTGTTGCGCGAGAGAGACCAGCCAGAACTGGACTATGGCAGAGTCGAGTAGTGCAACAAGGTCTCTTAATTGCCGAAGCCAAGAGAGTCTCACAAAGCTCAAAAGTTAGAGCTGCCAATCGATCTCTGAAACGCTGTGGTGCACATAACGAATTGCTTCTGTAATACTCTTCGTGATGCTGCTCTGCTTAAGATAAACAGAATGTATTGGGCTCTTTCAGCAAATTCACTTCAAATAAGTTGAATTTTGTGCCCTTACTGATCTGCCTGCCATATTTGTAATTTTCATAATTACTGTAAAAAGGTATAAAATCAAAATCGCTTGGTTGGATAAAATAATTATTGCTGGTAGCTGGTTAGAAATCCCCCTCTTAACCTCAAAAACTCGATCCGAGCTCTTTAGAGTGTTGTCTCCGCTGTGGGATCGCAGAGCTATCATTAAGATTTAAGAAACCTGTAGCCTTATTCTCTACACTCGTAGTAAACTTGTTACTTTGTGGTTGAATTCGATTACAACGGGCAATTTCACCTGAAGCATTAAGAGAAAATCACGCATACTCAGATGTAACAGGTGTTATGGGTTACTGCGCGTAATGATAACCCGTATAGGGATCTCATCAGTGAAAATGAGAATTTTGCACTCAAAAAGAACGGAAGATGCTAACGGTACTTCCAAGACGCAGAAAAATATTTCCTCTGCAAACTCTACCTTCATTTGACTACAAAAAAATGTTAGCTTAGCTAAACATTTGTACTGTTTCCAGTTCCTCGATCTCATAATGCAGTGAACAGTTTGACTGAGTCACTTCACTTACCGAGGGTGCTTTCGAGGAATCTGGTTCTTCAGGTTCGTAGCTAGGCACCAGGTCTCCGTCTGCTGCGATGTACTGAATCAGCTGCAGCAGAGCAGAGCATGAGTCCGAGCACGTCCTCACATGGACGGTGTTGTTAGACATACGCAGTTCAACCTGGGGATGACCCTGAACAAAATAACAAATGACACCACTGAAGGGTTTGGATGCGGATGTAATTCAAAAGGTATACTTTCTGTGACTGCATAACTCGACAAAGCTATAGTTATATTTACAAAGTACACTGCTCTCTTACGAAATAGCAAACTCTCAACCAATCAAAGACGTTCAAGGAAGCTGAAGTTATTATTGATATTTATTATGCAACTGCACTTCGCAGAGTACAAATAACGCCCAAAACGAGTACAAATATCACGCGGTATTTGTACTCCAGAGGACTGGTTAGACAGGTTCCATGCCGTTGACCAATCAATTAGCTGGATTTCCCGCGCCAATTCC
Organism: Platygyra sinensis; assembly: GCA_019787425.1. NCBI lineage: Eukaryota > Metazoa > Cnidaria > Anthozoa > Scleractinia > Merulinidae > Platygyra > Platygyra sinensis. The sequence continues at coordinate 47 of JAHPZR010022937.1, read as the reverse complement.
GTTCACTTCGCATACTTCTGTCACGCATTCGCTAGCAAATAAATATC
>JAHPZR010022936.1:0-21237 GCA_019787425.1 Platygyra sinensis | reverse complement strand
ACGCGCAGCGTGTTTAGTTACACTCGGCAGTTCGATTCGACTTCAGTCAAAAAGTGCGTAATATTTTTGCTGTAATCGCTAAGCAGCAATCGATCTGGGACTAAAATTGAGAGCAGCAAGTTGAATTCAACACCATCTTTCCGATCTGCATTAATAACAAGACAGGTGATCTAAATGACTTGGATTTCGGATCTCAATTTTGGCCGTGTTTACAACCGATCGTGGTCAACATTTTTGCATGATACAAATCATTGCATACAGGCTCAAAATCGTTTCGCTCCTATTTTCGCCGCTTCATTGCAAGAATTCTTGATCGGTGCTTCTTTTTTCAGAATAGGCCAAGCAGTTTTGGAAGATATTTTGCTGAAAACTTACCACATAAATCCAAGATTCGCTGCCCTTGTCGTGAACGCTTTCCCCGCCGATTCTCGAAGCTCTCACAAAGCGTCTCAGATGACCCGCAGCCTCCCCGCAGCCGTGGTTACCTAGCAGTTCGTTCATTTCCAGGTTCTCCCGGGTCAAGAGAATTTTAGAGTTTTAACTCGTGAATAGCCCTTTTCACGGTTAGCATTTCTCATTTGCATTACAATAAATTTTAGCATGTATGTGAGGCATTTTCGGGCTATTTCGCAGTTTTAGCCCGAAATTGCCTCGCATCCACGTTGGATTACATTGTAATGCAAATGAGAAAAATTAACCGTGAAATGGGCTATAGGCTAGTTTCGAATTGTGCAAAAACAAAAGAACAGAGTCGAGGTTCAGGGGAATAATTAGCATTTTGTATTATTCATAACAAAGGAAAATGCAAATTATTCCCCTGAACCTCGACTCTGTTCTTTTGTTTCTGCACAATTCGAAACTAGCCTATTAACCAATTTCGTTACGTTAAAATTCAGCGTATAAAACAATAGAAATCAGCACGAGGCTCTGGAGAATAAACCCCACAAATTTTTTAGTTATTTCCCAAAGCCTCGTACTACAGTGTGTTGTTTTATACTGATTTTTATTATATCGAAATTGGTCTATTGTGAAAAGAAGTTAGTGGTGGATCAGAATTAATCGCTAATAAAGAGTTGGTCGATTGCCTGTTAACTTTTCGCGATTTCTCCTTTTTGCGGTCGCATGCATCGTTTGACAGGAAAGGGGAAGAAGACACTTCCTTCATTTTTAGTTGATCTTTTTGTAAAAACGCCTGAAGCTTCTTGCATGAAGGGAACTTCTTTTCATATTAGAAATATGTGAATAACACAGCTCTGTAATATTTAAATAAGGTTTGAGGTTTTGCTACGGCTTTCCAGGTACGAAACTTTCCGGGACCTTCAAGAAACGGTGTCCTGGTCATCTTACTCTGTATTAAAGACCAAACAACTATGCATATGCGGTAAACTTAACTGTTCACTGCAAGTAAACTCTACCTTCTCTCCTCCACAGAGGTCTGGCGTTTGTTACAGAATCCGCTGTGCGACGTAAGTTAAGGACGTTCGCGCGAAATTTTTCTAACATTGATTTTTTTCTGAAAATTTTACCATTGAAAGCTGATGAGTTAGTGATGTCAGAAATGCAAAAAAAATTGGGCGGTCACCGACTTCGTTTTGGAGAAAACATGCTCCTAAGGAACACCTAAATCTAAGAAAATCGGGCTTCGATAGCGAAGAAGGCCACAGTGGCTGCAAGTACCAAAATATTGCAATCAGAGCTTTGAAGGGAAATGTTCTCTGCCAAATATGGTTTAAATGGACCTATTAATGTGCAGAAACAATTAGCGCGAACGTCCTTAAGGTAATTCCTCTGAAATAAAAGTGACAATAGAATTTCGTTCAAACTTTGTCCACTAAATATTTATCATATCAGAACTTCAATTTTGAAAACACGGGGGTGCCCATGCTCAAAACGGAGCACTAAGGCATTGAAAATGGCCCATTTTCTCATTATTTAATACTTTTTAGAAGAACTCATTCCCAGTAATAATTGTAAAATCTTTGTGACCGAGACTCATGAGAACACGCATTTAACTACAGTCATTATATTGTGTTGGACTCAAAAAAACATTTTAAGTTCGATTTAGACAGAAAGCTGAAGTCTTGATTAAAATTTGAACCAAATCTTTTGACATTGTTACCAAACGGCAAACTAGGAAGACCACCGTGTATCTGCTATTTTCCTTATTTATTCAATTTTCTGCAATAGAAATCAGATAAGGCTTTTCTCATACAAAGCTTGTGATAGGTTTATTACAATAACTGTAAAAAAAGGTCGGATGCCCATGCTCGTTGGTGAGCTACAGCCATTTTTCAACTGACAGAGCTCAATGTCAAGGCAAATGCGCCTTGTTTTTACTATGTGCGTGCACGAGCGCGCGCTAATGATGCCATAAATTATGCGCAGGAAGGATGCGCAATGCAAGTAGCAAAGTGCACTGCTTCCGCATCCATGAACCCCCTACGCTTGCACTCACATCGCTCAGCGGATTCTCCCTACCCCAAAGTCACCTTTGAGCCTCTGCAGAGGAGAAAGAGCTCTACCGGTTATCAGTTTTTGCAATGCTTTTCTGCAAACTTGAAAAGTGATCACCGTCACTGTTGCAAGAGTAAAGATATCAGTCAAGGTGTAGTTCTTGAAGAACTTGTGGTTAGCGCGTTTTTTGTAATTTTTGTAGGGAGTACCTACGGCATGCATAACATGAAATAATGCTGGAACTGCTTTGAACTAGCCTGCAGAACAATTGTTATTTTTTGCGTATTTCAAGCAAACAGAGGCGAGAACGAGGCGAGCGCGACGGGAGGAGCACGACTCGCGTTCCGCGCTCGCCGCGTTTTCGCCTCTGTTCACCCTACCATACGCAAAAAAATTACGCCTGTTCTGCAGGAATATGAAGGCAGAAACCGACACAACGTAGAATGATTTTTTGAAGGTGTACTATATTTCGGCTGGCCAAACCAGCCTTCTTCAGGTACAATGGGAATTTTACATTGGGAAGTGTTTTTATGTAGCATATTACCGGAAATACGTAAAAATAGTTGACAGTGTAAATTTGTTGCGAGTTCGATGTTTTTAGTGGCAGGTAGTTCGTTGTCTAATCAGAATACAGGGATGTCGGAAACAACAATAAGGTTATTCAATCCAAACGAACGCAGTAATTCCACATAAGACTTCACAACAAGCACACGCTTGGCTTGTAACTACACTTGAACTTCCGTCACTCTTGTATAAACACACGGCCTCTGCCTAGATATGCACGTAACCTCTCTGTTACACTTCAACAAACATGAACAACAACAACAAAAAAGGCACCTTCCTATTAAAAAAAAAAAAAAATTAAAAAGAAGTAATAAAACCAGAAGTGCATAAATAATTACATAATTACTGATGGTCTGATGGTTTGACAGGATCTGAGGAGGAAGATGAAGAGCTCTTTTCCTGGGAAGAGTATCTTAAAAAGTGTCATGCCAAGGCTGTTCCTAAAGAAACATTTAAACATGTAAGTATTTTCAACACTATTTGCTTAGGGACTACAGTTTAACCCTGCTCCTTTGAACTCTAAGTTGGAACAAAACACAGGCCAAAATAGTAGGAGTTCAAAATATATGACAGTAAAAAACGCATGAGTTTGAAACAACTGGAAATTTGAAATAACTGAGGTCAAATTATTGGGGTCCAATTGCACTTTAACCCTTTCGCTGCGGGGCGATTATTTCACCCCTGTGCAGGCCAAATTTGGGCATTTTTACAGAATTTGAAATATAAAAATGTATTTACCCGTCTACACTGTTTTTAGCTATTTCTCTGTCGCTTTGGAGGAGGGTCAGCCGTGGCATTATCTGACTCGCTTCCATCAGGATCGTTATCCTCTGGTTCATCTTCCAAAAAACTCGAAGAATTGTGATCTGAGCTTTCAGACTCATACACATAAGCTTCATGATTTTTGTCAAACTCATCGCCAGAAATATCTTCTTCATCACCATATTCGTTCCACAACATACCTAGAACTTGGTTTATAGTGTACCTAGCCACTACTTGCCAATTTCAAACGAAAAAAGGGCGAAATAATTGCACAATTCACCAGGAAAACACACTTGGAAAATCCAAGATGGCAGATAATATGTGCTTGACAACTGAAGAAGATTTCTTTTGTTAAGTTTCTCATCATGTATCTGTCACCAAGTGTACTAGTCTTTACCGAATCCTCAAAAGTTTATTTGTATGTAGTTTCATTATTTTTACAATGTGCGGAAATATCCATACATATACAAGTACTTAGATGTAGGACATACTGGGTATGTCCTTACAGCATATATTAATAAGTAATCTGATACAGGACGTACTCAGTATGTATTTGCAGGAGTGAAAGGGTTAAATGATGTAGGTAATCAGGGTTGCCAAAAGTAGAGTAGCTGCCTATTTGTAGAAAGCACCTCTGTCTGCTTCGTGATCAAGAACTGTTACTCAGTGCTGGGCTATTTAGCTGATTCAGTAAGATCAGCTGCATACATCAACCCTAGGAAATACTAAATCTGATTCACTACGACAGACAAAGACATGCATTACCTCCAACAATGAACCATTGATAAGTGGACTATATTCCTAACTGGGGCTCTTCAGGTGCTAAGCATGTATCTCCTGTCACAGCTTCTGTACCATACACAAAAGTTGACTAATAATTTATTTACTTATTAATATAGCGCCTTTTAACATTAAAATGATCAAAAGTTTCTTTGACTTGGTAGGTGCAAGACACCAAAGTCCAAGGGTTTGTTCCAGGAATGAAGCTGGAAAGTATGGATCGTACATCACTCGAGACTGACACATACTGGGTGGCAACAGTTGTCATGGCGTCTGGTCCACTGCTACTTCTGCGCTATGATGGCTATGAAGATGATCGCAGTGGAGACTTCTGGTGTGATGCAGCATCGGATGATCTTCAACCTATTGGCTGGTGCGCAAGAAATAACACCATACTTATCCCTCCAGCAGGTAGGAGATGAAAGATCTTTGCTGTTTATTGGGGGGCCACTTGACTCAAGTTTGGTTATAAGGGTGCTGCCAGGGATTTAAAACCTGGACCCTGTTTATGATAAGGAAAATTCAAAAACACACCCTACATGGGAAGACACACTTTATCCCATAGCCCAGTTTATGACAGAGTACTAGGTGGAAATTACAGATACTGTCAGCCATACAGTTAATTTTTTGTCTTAGAAATTTTCTGCTGTTGACTGATAACTTGTCAAATTTCAACTAATGTCTCCTGTCTCCCATTGCTGAAATAGAGTATATTACATGACAGACGTGGATATGAATTTTATCTTCGAGTGTTCAACTAGCTGCGCTCACTCGCGAGATGTTTAGTTGAACATGAGAAGATAAAATTCATATCCACAAGCGGGCATGTAATATTCTGTTTATTATATAGACATACTAATGACGACGTTTTTGACGATTTTCCAAAGATTTCTGAAAATTTAAAATTGTTTAAAATTGTTCCGAAGAAAAGACAAACGTTTCCTTGGAAACGTTTTTCGGACATTTTCTGAAGATTCCCGAAGATTTCCGAGGAGGGACCGATGATGTTTCAATCACATAGCAACACATCTAAGTACTTTTTAAGGGATTATGTAACCATAGCAATGGTGATCATTTTAGTAACCATGGCAACACCAATATCCTCACATGTGAAAGAAAAAAAGTAGTATCTTCACTGAGTGCAATGGAGATATCTTTTTTTAGTTAAAGGAAAAAAATCCGGTATTTCACTGGTGTTTATATTAATAATAAAATTGTTTGAACCACATTAAACCATTATTTTATAATTTATGTTGTCAATATGAAGATACTAGTTGCCTGAGGGCTACTCTTTCATTCAAGTTTTGGAAATAAAGTTCTACTGCTACTACTACTACTGCTACTACTTACTACCACAGCAAAAATGCAATCAGACCCTTTCAAGGGCAGACGTGCAGTCTATGGTTATCAGTTGAGTAATGCGTGACCGAGCTTTGGTGACAAACTTTTGGACTTAAAATTAGGGTGTTGCTACACGCAACTTTCCTTTTTTCCAATGGTAATATCATCGCCACAATTTATTGCACTTTTCTACCAATGGCGTCAAAAGCTGACAAGTTGCTACTGGAAACGGAGCTACTGTAGTTGCCTGTGACAGCAACACAAGTTGAACATTAAAACCTGGTTAACCATGTAACTTTTGCTGCACCTCATTCAACTAAAAATCATAGTAAAATTTTATACCTAGAACAACCTATTCTGTACAGCAAGACCAAAAACCATACCTCATCCAGTGGCTCCAGTTCTTGTTCATGTAGAAGTCATGTAGTGGAGTACTTCTTTCCCTGGCTGTTTATTGTTCACAATTCTTGGCACTTTTGTTGCAGTATAAACAAGATACTCTTACTTGACATACATGTAGAACCTTCTTCTAATCATGTTATTTGTCCTTTCACTTCTGGATCATAATTTTTTACTCAGCATAGAAGCAGCGCTCCAAGCTCACTTTTTCAAAAAGATGACCTTTAATTGTATCATAGGCACGCAATGCATGCAAGAGTTATTTTTTTGTGAATAACAAGTCCGTGGAGGTAGTGAATAATGCTTGTCAGTCAATGGTGTTACCAGTCTGGCCTGTTAAAAGTGATTGGTCAGTAAAGCCTTCATGGCATTGGCTACAAGACTCATGTTAAGTTTGTCGTCGGTCATTGGTCAGTTTCAATCAATCTATTGTTAGTTGTTAGAAGTCCATTTGTCAGTTTTGTTTTTGTCTTGGATTAGTCGTTAGTAAGGCACCTGTCGACATCTGTTAAGAGGCTGTTAAGAGGGAATGTCCACTAGGACCGAGCCATATCAAAAATATGTGGCACATGATGAAAAATCAAAATTTTCCATATTCTTCCCAGAGATAGCCTATGGTAAGCCTAGAAACGTGGTGTGATTTTTTTCTTGAAATATTTTTTTAAACCCGCTAAAAAATCAAAAATCCGTTGTGGTCCCACGTCTGGTCAAAAACACTCAAAATTCAGTGACTAATACCTTATCATGAACTTCGCTCTGTTTAATCCCCATCAAAATAATACTCCAGTTTGAGCCTGGAAATTTATTTTTGAGGAGTTTACAAGTCGTTTGAGGCCAATTATACCTCTGTGGGTTAATTTTCAAGGTCACGAAGAGCCGCTTAAAATCACCAAAATTCACTTCCTAAAAATTCTTAATTATGCACACTTTTTCAATAGGCAAATTCGCTACCCGGTAAAACACCGAAATACCTAAGATTTTGACGTTTCGAAAGCCGAAATGTCAGTGTAAAACCTGGTATAAAAATTATTTTCGGGCTTTACATCAGCGCTGAGTACTAACGCTGTCAAAATCGTGATAATCACAACACTAACCTGCTAGAAACGAAAACAATAGGCAAGCGTCTGGGATTCGATACTCAAAAGGAACCTGAAAATGTCTTCTTGTATTTGGTTTCCTCGGTATTTGGACTTAAACTATGGCAGAAAAGTCATGTTTAAGCTTACCTTCTGTGAAACATTACATTTAAGTACTGGCATATTCAGAATCCTACAAGCACGATAACCATTGCTGCGCGTGGTGTTCGGGGAAGTACATCATTTTCTTATTGACATTCAACCAATGAATCCGAGAAAATCCAGCACCTTTCTGTCCCTTGTTCTAAAACAGCAATCCATAAAAGTAGTGAAGCCTTCTAGCGTCAGTCTCTTGCTTGTAAAGAGAAAACCTTATGTTCTCTTCTCGTCGAAATGTAAATATGGCGTTTGATGTTGGACTTCATTTCTATGTCACGTAATGTTCAATTGTTGGGATTTTGTCACGCATTGCCAAAAACTGAATCAAGAGATTTAATAAGACGTTCAAAGCAAACAATTTTTATTTGAAAGCTATGACAACATACCTCTGCGACCCTTCACGCGGTTAGCGATACGGAAAACTTTAAAGAATCCGAACGTGAACCGTAAAATATATCGCAGGGCCAGAAATCGCACGAAAACTGCTCAAATTGAATGGTTGTCTAACGAAAAGATATCGCGCAATTCAATCATAGTCAAACTGTGACAATGGACTAGCGCCTATACAGCTGCAATAACGTTTGATTTTTATTCCATCTACAACATTATGTGCACAGAAGTTTCCTCTTCAATGATTTTAACATGGAAAACAAAACTGGTACTTATTCGTTTTAAGCAAGTTCATTTTCCATTGCAGTGGGTTTCTCAATGCAAATCACACTTTTTGCTAGGAATTGTTTGTTTACATTTTCATACAGCCATTCTTTTACGTTATTTTGTGGTCTTACGGTTCAGTGTCGGAGTTCTGCAAAAAAAAAAAAAACCATGCAATGATTTCAAACAGAAAAAAAAATGACTGATGTGATGTAATCCATACGCTAAAACTACTCATGTATTTCTCTCAGAACATAGCCTTAATTTTTTAACCTAGCGGTGTAAAGCCGATCGATTACGTGCTTTGTGTCACGCGCCACGCGAGAAGTGAGAAAACTGATCAAATAGCCCTTTTCACGGTTGCCTTTGCTCATTTGCATTACAATAAAATTTAGCATGTATGCGAGGCAATTTCGGGCTGTGTTGCAGTTTTAGCCCGAAATTGCCTCGCATCCACGTTGGATTACATTGTAATGCAAATGAGAAAAACTAACCGTGAAAAGGGCTATTGTCATGTACTGAGTGTACAAAAAACAAAAAAATGTTTATCCATTTACCTCGTTTCATTGCAAAAACTTATATTTAGAAGACGGAGACATTTCATGGCGTGAACTTAGTCTTTCAGCTTTTGAGAATATTTTTATCAGGGGCACCCAACGACAATTTTCGGAAATATATCTGTTCGGAAGACGATTTGAGATCTAGAATTTTCGGAACATTTTTTGTAAAATTTCTTGCTTGCCTGCTTCTCCTAAGATTTTCGAACATCTAAAATATGGTATAATTGCCTATTTTTAACGGATTTTTACCCTAAAAAGGTCACCTATAATTTTCGGGAGCCTTTTTTCTGGCTGAAATTTTCGAAAAGGTAAGTTTTGATCCCTGTAATTTTCGGATCACTAGACTTTCAGCTAGGAAATCCGAACAGATGAAAAATTTTTAGGGGATAAAAATATGCCTATATCTACCGTTTAAATACCAAAATACTTTCAACAATGCTATGTTTTAGTGGTTTTCAACTATATTCTCGTTGGGTGCCCCTGTTTTATCTCTATGACGAGATGAATCCCACGGAGGCATGGTTTGTTTTCGCATTGTACTTATGTACGCAGCAGCTCATAACGGTTTGCACATTTTTCAGAATTTCTCTTTCGATGGATAAAGATTAATTTCTAGTTGTAAAGTAGAGTTCACTCTGAAAACGAGCCTAGTGGCTCATCAGGCCGGAGTTTATCCCGGTTTCTGCAGCATGAAGCGACTGGGGGTATTTCTACTCCCCGCTGGATTGGATGCCAGTCTATCGCGGGGTTACCCCCAGCATTAAGTTTGCCGGTACCCATTTATACACCTGGCTGGAGAGAGGCGCTGTGAGAGTAAAATGACCTGCCCAAGAACACAACGCGAGGCGGCCTCAGGCCAGAGCTCAAACCCGGACCGCTCGATCCGGCATGTGGCCACCCGCCTCTCAAGCAAGTTTGTGACGTTAAAGATTACTATTACAAAAGAATAACCCATTTTAAACACCCTTTATTTCAGATTCATGGGTTTGTATCTCAAGAATGGCTCCTGTAACCTTTTTGTCGAATTCTAATTAGCACGTCCAGTTGTACATTTTTGGCAACGTCGTGAACATTTTAAAGTAGAATTAGTACTTCTGAGGGGTCACGTGACATACCACGTGACGTTAAGCGCAAAAAAGCCATTATTTAAGAAATTGGTGGAGGCTTTTAGTAATATCATCCTGCAATAACGCGGTTTAGACCTAGGTCAATTACTTTCATCCTCTCACGTTTGGAATGAACGTCCCTCTTCTCAGAGAAAAAAATAGAAATAGGGTAAATGGTCGTCGTTTTTAATTAAAATCGACTTTTGATCATTTACATCTTCTAAAATCGAAATCAAGGAAGATCATTCCAGACGTAGCAAGGTAGATAATTTCAATTTGCGGCGAAAACGCTCATTTATTGATCAATAGACTTAAAAATTTGCCGCCAATTCGCCGATTTACCAAATTTTAACAAAATAATCACGTGACATGTTTCGTGGTCAAAGTAATAATAAATAATAAAGTAGCATGTTAGGGCACGGCAGGACGCCGAGATTTATAATCAGGGAAAAGTTCAGCTTGATAAAACAAAATATACCTGTCCAACCATATTTCTACTTTAAATTCCTGACCCAGACCTTAAACTGATTGAGTCATGATTGTAAACAAAATGCCTAGTGCCAAGCCAGGGTGAAAAACACACCCTATTTCAGTCCAATGTGTATAAAATTTACACCTTTTTTAGACATAAACAGCCCAAAAGCCATACCCTTTGCGACCACCCATACCTCTGATAGCCCATATAGCGGAATAATCCCAACCCCCTTCCGAGCCCAGAACACATAAATGCACAGTTTCTCCGCCGGGAAATTTCCGCGTCATATTTTACGGGTCACGTTTGGATCCTTTTGGCTTTAAAATATTTTGTTTTGCTTTGAACGACTCATTGAATCTTTCCATTTATTATTCTTTTTAACCATTTTTGGCAATGCGTGACAAAAATCCCTTCAAGTGACTATTGCGTGACAGACAAATTAGATCCACTTCGGACGCTAAAATTACCATTTCAGCATGCAACATGCGCAAGGATTGGAACAGCACGTGAGTATTTCGTTTTAGCAAGCAAGGGACTGACGCTGGAAGGCTTCACTACTTTTATGGATTGTTGTTTAAGAACAAGGGCTAGCAATGAGGTTAGGAATGGGGTGGATTATCTTGGAGGCATTGATTGAATGTCAGTAAGGAGGATGAACTTTATCGAACTCCACTCATCGCAATGGTTATCGTGTAGGATTCTGAATACGCCAGCACTAATACTTGAATGTAATTACAGAAGGCGAGCTAAACATGACTTTTCTACCATAGTTTACGTCCAAATACCGAGGAAATCAAATTCCTTGTTTTGTTGCAGATTCATGTAACATGATATTTTTATCTGTTGGTTTCAAAATGGTAACTTGACACTTGTTTTTTTTTGGACCTATCTTTTAATTTTAATATTTCACATTAATGGGAATTGTTAAAAACAGGAACTTTTAGCAGAGAGTTCTTATTAAAAGTTAAGGTTTGTGGTATTCCTTAACACTCCTGGCGGCATGATCCCTTTGTTTTCTCGAAAACTTAAAGGCAATGCGCTTTTTCTTCACTGCTGGAGATAAATATCTAAGAAAAATGGAAGAAGAAAGATTTTTTCAAAACACTTACTATCATTTCACTCGTCTGATAAACAAAAACTAATCTAATTATCAGATAATCACATCTGACAGGTTGAGTCATGGAACAGCATGTTCTTATTCTGTTGCCACCTTTGGCGTCAAAAACCACTTCAAATTATGAAAGGTGTTTCAGTGAGATCTTACTGTACGAACTATTCAACGACTGACTCTAAAAAGCTGGTACACTACCTTATAACAAAAGCCTCTTAAGAGGGAATGTCCACTAGGACCGAGCCAGTCGTGGCACATGATGAAAAATCAAAATTTTTCATATTCTTCCCAGAGATAGCCTATGGTAAGCCTAGAAACGTGGTGTGATTTTTTTCTTGAAATATTTTTTTAAACCCGCTAAAAAATCAAAAATCCGTTGTGGTCCCACATCTGGTCAAAAACACGCAAAATTCAGTGACTAATACCTTATCATAAACTTCGCTCTGGTTAATTGCCATCAAAATAATACTCCAGTTTGAGCCTGGAAATTTATTTTTGAGGAGTTTACAAGTCTTTTGAGGCCAATTATACTTCCGTTGGTTAATTTTCAAGGCGACGACGAGCCGCTTAAAATCACCAAAATTCACTTCCTAAAAATTCTTAATTATGCACACTTTTTCAATCGGCAAATTCGCTACCCGGTAAAACACCAAAACACCTAAGATTGTGACGTTTCGAAAGACAAAATGTTAGTGTAAAAGCTGGTATAAAAATTATTTTCGGGCTTTACATCAGCGCTGAGTACTAACGCTGTCAAAATCGTGATAATCACAGCACTAACCTGCTAGAAAACGAAAACAATAGGCAAGTGCCTGTGACCAGATAATCAAAAGGAACCTGAAAATGTCTTCTTGAATTTGATTTCCTCGGTATTTGGACGTAAACTATGGTAGAAAAGTCATGTTTAGCTCACCTTCTGTAATTACATTCAAGTATTAGTGCTGGCGTATTCAGAATCCTACACGATAACCATTGCGATGAGTGGAGTTCGATAAAGTTCATCCTCCTTACTGACATTCAATCAATGCCTCCAAGATAATCCACCCCATTCCTAACCTCATTGCTAGCCCTTGTTCTTAAACAACAATCCATAAAAGTAGTGAAGCCTTCCAGCGTCAGTCCCTTGCTTGCTAAAACGAAATACTCACGTGCTGTTCCAATCCTTGCGCATGTTGCATGCTGAAATGGTAATTTTAGCGTCCGAAGTGGATCTAATTTGTCTGTCACGCAATAGTCACTTGAAGGGATTTTTGTCACGCATTGCCAAAAATGGTTAAAAAGAATAATAAATGGAAAGATTCAATGAGTCGTTCAAAGCAAAACAAAATATTTTAAAGCCAAAAGGATCCAAACGTGACCCGTAAAATATGACGCGGAAATTTCCCGGCGGAGAAACTGTGCATTTATGTGTTCTGGGCTCGGAAGGGGGTTGGGATTATTCCGCTATATGGGCTATCAGAGGTATGGGTGGTCGCAAAGGGTATGGCTTTTGGGCTGTTTATGTCTAAAAAAGGTGTAAATTTTATACACATTGGACTGAAATAGGGTGTGTTTTTCACCCTGGCTTGGCACTAGGCATTTTGTTTACAATCATGACTCAATCAGTTTAAGGTCTGGGTCAGGAATTTAAAGTAGAAATATGGTTGGACAGGTATATTTTGTTTTATCAAGCTGAACTTTTCCCTGATTATAAATCTCGGCGTCCTGCCGTGCCCTAACATGCTACTTTATTATTTATTATTACTTTGACCACGAAACATGTCACGTGATTATTTTGTTAAAATTTGGTAAATCGGCGAATTGGCGGCAAATTTTTAAGTCTATTGATCAATAAATGAGCGTTTTCGCCGCAAATTGAAATTATCTACCTTGCTACGTCTGGAATGATCTTCCTTGATTTCGATTTTAGAAGATGTAAATGATCAAAAGTCGATTTTAATTAAAAACGACGACCATTTACCCTATTTCTATTTTTTTCTCTGAGAAGAGGGACGTTCATTCCAAACGTGAGAGGATGAAAGTAATTGACCTAGGTCTAAACCGCGTTATTGCAGGATGATATTACTAAAAGCCTCCACCAATTTCTTAAATAATGGCTTTTTTGCGCTTAACGTCACGTGGTATGTCACGTGACCCCTCAGAAGTACTAATTCTACTTTAAAATGTTCACGACGTTGCCAAAAATGTACAACTGGACGTGCTAATTAGAATTCGACAAAAAGGTTACAGGAGCCATTCTTGAGATACAAACCCATGAATCTGAAATAAAGGGTGTTTAAAATGGGTTATTCTTTTGTAATAGTAATCTTTAACGTCACAAACTTGCTTGAGAGGCGGGTGGCCACATGCCGGATCGAGCGGTCCGGGTTTGAGCTCTGGCCTGAGGCCGCCTCGCGTTGTGTTCTTGGGCAGGTCATTTTACTCTCACAGCGCCTCTCTCCAGCCAGGTGTATAAATGGGTACCGGCAAACTTAATGCTGGGGGTAACCCCGCGATAGACTGGCATCCAATCCAGCGGGGAGTAGAAATACCCCCAGTCGCTTCATGCTGCAGAAACCGGGATAAACTCCGGCCTGATGAGCCACTAGGCTCGTTTTCAGAGTGAACTCTACTTTACAACTAGAAATTAATCTTTATCCATCGAAAGAGAAATTCTGAAAAATGTGCAAACCGTTATGAGCTGCTGCGTACATAAGTACAATGCGAAAACAAACCATGCCTCCGTGGGATTCATCTCGTCATAGAGATAAAACAGGGGCACCCAACGAGAATATAGTTGAAAACCACTAAAACATAGCATTGTTGAAAGTATTTTGGTATTTAAACGGTAGATATAGGCATATTTTTATCCCCTAAAAATTTTTCATCTGTTCGGATTTCCTAGCTGAAAGTCTAGTGATCCGAAAATTACAGGGATCAAAACTTACCTTTTCGAAAATTTCAGCCAGAAAAAAGGCTCCCGAAAATTATAGGTGACCTTTTTAGGGTAAAAATCCGTTAAAAATAGGCAATTATACCATATTTTAGATGTTCGAAAATCTTAGGAGAAGCAGGCAAGCAAGAAATTTTACAAAAAATGTTCCGAAAATTCTAGATCTCAAATCGTCTTCCGAACAGATATATTTCCGAAAATTGTCGTTGGGTGCCCCTGATAAAAATATTCTCAAAAGCTGAAAGACTAAGTTCACGCCATGAAATGTCTCCGTCTTCTAAATATAAGTTTTTGCAATGAAACGAGGTAAATGGATAAACATTTTTTTGTTTTTTGTACACTCAGTACATGACAATAGCCCTTTTCACGGTTAGTTTTTCTCATTTGCATTACAATGTAATCCAACGTGGATGCGAGGCAATTTCGGGCTAAAACTGCAACACAGCCCGAAATTGCCTCGCATACATGCTAAATTTTATTGTAATGCAAATGAGCAAAGGCAACCGTGAAAAGGGCTATTTGATCAGTTTTCTCACTTCTCGCGTGGCGCGTGACACAAAGCACGTAATCGATCGGCTTTACACCGCTAGGTTAAAAAATTAAGGCTATGTTCTGAGAGAAATACATGAGTAGTTTTAGCGTATGGATTACATCACATCAGTCATTTTTTTTTCTGTTTGAAATCATTGCATGGTTTTTTTTTTTTTTGCAGAACTCCGACACTGAACCGTAAGACCACAAAATAACGTAAAAGAATGGCTGTATGAAAATGTAAACAAACAATTCCTAGCAAAAAGTGTGATTTGCATTGAGAAACCCACTGCAATGGAAAATGAACTTGCTTAAAACGAATAAGTACCAGTTTTGTTTTCCATGTTAAAATCATTGAAGAGGAAACTTCTGTGCACATAATGTTGTAGATGGAATAAAAATCAAACGTTATTGCAGCTGTATAGGCGCTAGTCCATTGTCACAGTTTGACTATGATTGAATTGCGCGATATCTTTTCGTTAGACAACCATTCAATTTGAGCAGTTTTCGTGCGATTTCTGGCCCTGCGATATATTTTACGGTTCACGTTCGGATTCTTTAAAGTTTTCCGTATCGCTAACCGCGTGAAGGGTCGCAGAGGTATGTTGTCATAGCTTTCAAATAAAAATTGTTTGCTTTGAACGTCTTATTAAATCTCTTGATTCAGTTTTTGGCAATGCGTGACAAAATCCCAACAATTGAACATTACGTGACATAGAAATGAAGTCCAACATCAAACGCCATATTTACATTTCGACGAGAAGAGAACATAAGGTTTTCTCTTTACAAGCAAGAGACTGACGCTAGAAGGCTTCACTACTTTTATGGATTGCTGTTTTAGAACAAGGGACAGAAAGGTGCTGGATTTTCTCGGATTCATTGGTTGAATGTCAATAAGAAAATGATGTACTTCCCCGAACACCACGCGCAGCAATGGTTATCGTGCTTGTAGGATTCTGAATATGCCAGTACTTAAATGTAATGTTTCACAGAAGGTAAGCTTAAACATGACTTTTCTGCCATAGTTTAAGTCCAAATACCGAGGAAACCAAATACAAGAAGACATTTTCAGGTTCCTTTTGAGTATCGAATCCCAGACGCTTGCCTATTGTTTTCGTTTCTAGCAGGTTAGTGTTGTGATTATCACGATTTTGACAGCGTTAGTACTCAGCGCTGATGTAAAGCCCGAAAATAATTTTTATACCAGGTTTTACACTGACATTTCGGCTTTCGAAACGTCAAAATCTTAGGTATTTCGGTGTTTTACCGGGTAGCGAATTTGCCTATTGAAAAAGTGTGCATAATTAAGAATTTTTAGGAAGTGAATTTTGGTGATTTTAAGCGGCTCTTCGTGACCTTGAAAATTAACCCACAGAGGTATAATTGGCCTCAAACGACTTGTAAACTCCTCAAAAATAAATTTCCAGGCTCAAACTGGAGTATTATTTTGATGGGGATTAAACAGAGCGAAGTTCATGATAAGGTATTAGTCACTGAATTTTGAGTGTTTTTGACCAGACGTGGGACCACAACGGATTTTTGATTTTTTAGCGGGTTTAAAAAAATATTTCAAGAAAAAAATCACACCACGTTTCTAGGCTTACCATAGGCTATCTCTGGGAAGAATATGGAAAATTTTGATTTTTCATCATGTGCCACATATTTTTGATATGGCTCGGTCCTAGTGGACATTCCCTCTTAACAGCCTCTTAACAGATGTCGACAGGTGCCTTACTAACGACTAATCCAAGACAAAAACAAAACTGACAAATGGACTTCTAACAACTAACAATAGATTGATTGAAACTGACCAATGACCGACGACAAACTTAACATGAGTCTTGTAGCCAATGCCATGAAGGCTTTACTGACCAATCACTTTTAACAGGCCAGACTGGTAACACCATTGACTGACAAGCATTATTCACTACCTCCACGGACTTGTTATTCACAAAAAAATAACTCTTGCATGCATTGCGTGCCTATGATACAATTAAAGGTCATCTTTTTGAAAAAGTGAGCTTGGAGCGCTGCTTCTATGCTGAGTAAAAAATTATGATCCAGAAGTGAAAGGACAAATAACATGATTAGAAGAAGGTTCTACATGTATGTCAAGTAAGAGTATCTTGTTTATACTGCAACAAAAGTGCCAAGAATTGTGAACAATAAACAGCCAGGGAAAGAAGTACTCCACTACATGACTTCTACATGAACAAGAACTGGAGCCACTGGATGAGGTATGGTTTTTGGTCTTGCTGTACAGAATAGGTTGTTCTAGGTATAAAATTTTACTATGATTTTTAGTTGAATGAGGTGCAGCAAAAGTTACATGGTTAACCAGGTTTTAATGTTCAACTTGTGTTGCTGTCACAGGCAACTACAGTAGCTCCGTTTCCAGTAGCAACTTGTCAGCTTTTGACGCCATTGGTAGAAAAGTGCAATAAATTGTGGCGATGATATTACCATTGGAAAAAAGGAAAGTTGCGTGTAGCAACACCCTAATTTTAAGTCCAAAAGTTTGTCACCAAAGCTCGGTCACGCATTACTCAACTGATAACCATAGACTGCACGTCTGCCCTTGAAAGGGTCTGATTGCATTTTTGCTGTGGTAGTAAGTAGTAGCAGTAGTAGTAGTAGCAGTAGAACTTTATTTCCAAAACTTGAATGAAAGAGTAGCCCTCAGGCAACTAGTATCTTCATATTGACAACATAAATTATAAAATAATGGTTTAATGTGGTTCAAACAATTTTATTATTAATATAAACACCAGTGAAATACCGGATTTTTTTCCTTTAACTAAAAAAAGATATCTCCATTGCACTCAGTGAAGATACTACTTTTTTTCTTTCACATGTGAGGATATTGGTGTTGCCATGGTTACTAAAATGATCACCATTGCTATGGTTACATAATCCCTTAAAAAGTACTTAGATGTGTTGCTATGTGATTGAAACATCATCGGTCCCTCCTCGGAAATCTTCGGGAATCTTCAGAAAATGTCCGAAAAACGTTTCCAAGGAAACGTTTGTCTTTTCTTCGGAACAATTTTAAACAATTTTAAATTTTCAGAAATCTTTGGAAAATCGTCAAAAACGTCGTCATTAGTATGTCTATATAATAAACAGAATATTACATGCCCGCTTGTGGATATGAATTTTATCTTCTCATGTTCAACTAAACATCTCGCGAGTGAGCGCAGCTAGTTGAACACTCGAAGATAAAATTCATATCCACGTCTGTCATGTAATATACTCTATTTCAGCAATGGGAGACAGGAGACATTAGTTGAAATTTGACAAGTTATCAGTCAACAGCAGAAAATTTCTAAGACAAAAAAATTAACTGTATGGCTGACAGTATCTGTAATTTCCACCTAGTACTCTGTCATAAACTGGGCTATGGGATAAAGTGTGTCTTCCCATGTAGGGTGTGTTTTTGAATTTTCCTTATCATAAACAGGGTCCAGGTTTTAAATCCCTGGCAGCACCCTTATAACCAAACTTGAGTCAAGTGGCCCCCCAATAAACAGCAAAGATCTTTCATCTCCTACCTGCTGGAGGGATAAGTATGGTGTTATTTCTTGCGCACCAGCCAATAGGTTGAAGATCATCCGATGCTGCATCACACCAGAAGTCTCCACTGCGATCATCTTCATAGCCATCATAGCGCAGAAGTAGCAGTGGACCAGACGCCATGACAACTGTTGCCACCCAGTATGTGTCAGTCTCGAGTGATGTACGATCCATACTTTCCAGCTTCATTCCTGGAACAAACCCTTGGACTTTGGTGTCTTGCACCTACCAAGTCAAAGAAACTTTTGATCATTTTAATGTTAAAAGGCGCTATATTAATAAGTAAATAAATTATTAGTCAACTTTTGTGTATGGTACAGAAGCTGTGACAGGAGATACATGCTTAGCACCTGAAGAGCCCCAGTTAGGAATATAGTCCACTTATCAATGGTTCATTGTTGGAGGTAATGCATGTCTTTGTCTGTCGTAGTGAATCAGATTTAGTATTTCCTAGGGTTGATGTATGCAGCTGATCTTACTGAATCAGCTAAATAGCCCAGCACTGAGTAACAGTTCTTGATCACGAAGCAGACAGAGGTGCTTTCTACAAATAGGCAGCTACTCTACTTTTGGCAACCCTGATTACCTACATCATTTAACCCTTTCACTCCTGCAAATACATACTGAGTACGTCCTGTATCAGATTACTTATTAATATATGCTGTAAGGACATACCCAGTATGTCCTACATCTAAGTACTTGTATATGTATGGATATTTCCGCACATTGTAAAAATAATGAAACTACATACAAATAAACTTTTGAGGATTCGGTAAAGACTAGTACACTTGGTGACAGATACATGATGAGAAACTTAACAAAAGAAATCTTCTTCAGTTGTCAAGCACATATTATCTGCCATCTTGGATTTTCCAAGTGTGTTTTCCTGGTGAATTGTGCAATTATTTCGCCCTTTTTTCGTTTGAAATTGGCAAGTAGTGGCTAGGTACACTATAAACCAAGTTCTAGGTATGTTGTGGAACGAATCTGGTGATGAAGAAGATATTTCTGGCGATGAGTTTGACAAAAATCATGAAGCTTATGTGTATGAGTCTGAAAGCTCAGATCACAATTCTTCGAGTTTTTTGGAAGATGAACCAGAGGATAACGATCCTGATGGAAGCGAGTCAGATAATGCCACGGCTGACCCTCCTCCAAAGCGACAGAGAAATAGCTAAAAACAGTGTAGACGGGTAAATACATTTTTATATTTCAAATTCTGTAAAAATGCCCAAATTTGGCCTGCACAGGGGTGAAATAATCGCCCCGCAGCGAAAGGGTTAAAGTGCAATTGGACCCCAATAATTTGACCTCAGTTATTTCAAATTTCCAGTTGTTTCAAACTCATGCGTTTTTTACTGTCATATATTTTGAACTCCTACTATTTTGGCCTGTGTTTTGTTCCAACTTAGAGTTCAAAGGAGCAGGGTTAAACTGTAGTCCCTAAGCAAATAGTGTTGAAAATACTTACATGTTTAAATGTTTCTTTAGGAACAGCCTTGGCATGACACTTTTTAAGATACTCTTCCCAGGAAAAGAGCTCTTCATCTTCCTCCTCAGATCCTGTCAAACCATCAGACCATCAGTAATTATGTAATTATTTATGCACTTCTGGTTTTATTACTTCTTTTTAATTTTTTTTTTTTTTTAATAGGAAGGTGCCTTTTTTGTTGTTGTTGTTCATCGTAAGTTGCTTATGTAATCATATAATATTGCAAGTAGTGTATAAATTGGTATCGTAAGTTTGATAATGTAATTAAATTGTCTTTATTTGTTGCTCATTGTTACAATATGGATGTAAGTATCGTATAGTTTTTGTAAGTAGTGTATAAATTGGATTGTAAGCTGTATAGGTAATCATATTGATTTGTAATGTAGGTAATGTAAATTGTATTATGGTTAGTTAATAAAGCTCTAATTTAAAAAAAAAAAAAAAAAAAAGTGAGGAAACTAGGCACGAGTCCAATCCCCACAAACAACAAACAAACAAACAAAAAAAAAACATCAGAGAATTTTTCTTAAATTATCAATTTAATTGACTTCTGGGTAGTAACAAATAGCACTGAAATCACATTTAAACTGGACCCGAGTCATCACTTAAACCATAATGTATACCTGATCCATTTCTCATAGATTTCTTGACATTCCTGACTGTTTCTTCAATGCTCTTCTTTCGTTTACGAGTACTAAGATCTTTGTCCATGTTTAGCACATCCTACTTAAGTTCTAGTCTCATTTTCCCATGATCAAAGCTTCTTGAAGATGTACCTGCAATAAAAATTTAAACTAATCACTTGATTTTATCAGTGAAAAAGATTTTGTACCCAAATTCTCATTCGTCCAGGATGTTCAAATAATTTATTAATCCAAAGCAAGTCAACTGGAAAGAATTTATGCAAGAAGCAAGTTAATTGCCACTTGAATATTGCAGATGTTAAATACCCTTTCCTTTTTCAAATCTTTCATTACTAGCAGGAGAGATTTTACCTAATTTGTTACTTTTAAGGGGACACTTCACATTACAACCTAGGTGTACATGTACCAAAATATTAAAATTAAACTGTTTTTAGTTGGCTTCATTTTGATTTAAAGTGCACCTAACTCCAAAATTTTTTATTCGCTAAAACAAATCTACTTGTTATTTGAAATACTTCTGCGAAAAAAGTTTTTGATTCGGATAAATCCTCGATTTTCTGTGCCCTGACGAAATGTCAAAAATGCCGCCATTTTTGTTCCACGGCCGAATATGAGTAGAAAGGG
>JAHPZR010022932.1:97500-115739 GCA_019787425.1 Platygyra sinensis | reverse complement strand
CTTTTTTTCTATTTTTTCGGAGAAGTTAAGTTTGGTTGTAATTTCCTTTTATTCTCTCTACCATTTGCCTTCCATGTTCTCTCTGGCTGTCGTAAAACGTTGGGCGTTAATTATGGGCAAAGCCTGGAAATGGGACCGTGATCAATTACATGCATGCAGGTATAGCGGGCCGTTTTCCCGCCAATTTTGCACCAAAACTGATAACGTTGTTTTTCAATTTGCTATGTCATAATGGCGTCGATATCCAAAACTGATTGATTTGCTGATAGATCTACCCTAGCTCTACTATCTGCTTATCAAGAATATCTGGTGACATTTAAATTGATGACTTCACATGTGGTACAAAGAGCACGACCACTCAGCGCGCGTATACGTGATGTTGACGTATGTTGGGAGGAAAAGGGTTAAATTTGGCTTATGCGCATGCACAAAATTAAAATATTGCACATTGTTGTAACTTATCTTATGGAAGTCTATCTTTTTGGGAAAATAAACGGGGTTTTCAGCAAAACTAAGGCACATTTTGCGTCACGGCAGGCAAAAAAAAAACCGTGTTTTAAAGGTTAAAAACGCCTTTTTGTTTGGTGAGCATTTGGGTGTTAGAGGGTTAAGGAAGTACTTCTTTGCACCCAAGTGCATCAAAATAAGTAATCTAGATACGGTTTCTTTTCATAAAAAGTAAATCAGTGGAATACAGTTTTCCCAAAGCCGATTAGAAATATCAGGGCGAACATTGAGAGAATTATGATGTGGGGTGCATGAGAGATACTCTTCAGAACTGAAAGAAAGTGTAAAAGTGAACCAATAGAACTGGGACTAGCTTGCAATGGAAGCTAACTTGGAGAGTCTTTTCAGATGCAAATGAGTATTTCTTTTTCCCATGTAGAATTTTTACTGGAACAATTACATTATTCGCTCTCGATTTCTATGCGTGATGGTTGATTCGGGCTGTGCCCCCGTCGACTATCGCGCGATAGAAATCTCCAGCTCATAATCTAATTTTTGCAGTAGTTTGCTGGCGTCCTCACAATCAGCTTTAATTCTTTCTTTTATGTAGAATGAGGGAAGTGTTGCGAAAGTAAAATTACTGAAATTACTGCGAAAATGAAACTGAAAATCTGACTACGAACCAAGTGACCAATCAGGTCGGCGCTCATCTCCGGTTTCTGTAACATGAAGATACCAGAAATATTTTCTCTCCCCTTGGCTGGAATGCTAGTCCATCGCAGGGTTACCCTCATTGTTAAATTCGCTGGTACACATTTATACACCAGGGTAGCCTGCGAAAAAGCTCCCGACGTAAACGGCTCGCCGCGTGGAGAGAGGCAGTGAGACTAAAGTGTCCCGCCCAAGAACACAACACAATGCCCTCGTCAGAGCTCGAACGCAGAACGCTCCATCCGGAGTCGAGCGCACTAACCATGAGGTCACGGCGTCTCAATCCCCGACTCTGCGAAAGTGAAACTATTGATATTTAGACACCGGCTAAAGCGCTGGCTTCTTTTGGGCACAGAGTTTACTTCAGCGGCTAAATTATAGCCAACTTAAACCACGGCCTTGTGTTTATCTGCTGCTTAGAGGCTCTGAATTGAAAGACAGTTTGAATCAATGATGGCGGTAGCGGGAGGCGTGGTCCCCTAATTAATGCGAAAGAATTAGTATTCGAGTAGTTGTTTTCGTCTTCGAACAAGAAATTTCTGTTGATTTTGATTCAGCGGCACGGTGTCTCATATCAGTCAGGTGTCGTTGAACGTTATCAAACAACCGTGTTTTTCATATTTTTATTAATAGGTATTCTCGTGCTGAAAGTCTACTATGAGGACCCCCTCTGAGTTCATGGCAGACGGGCCCCACTCAGCTGCTAACGGTATCGGGCCTCATCTCAAAGAGGAACCAGCCGCACAAAATGGTCACGTGAGTGCGCCTACATCACTTTCACAGGGCGACACTGCTCCGTCGCTCGTTAATCGGAGAAAAGCAAATGACGCCCATGCTAATGGTATCCAGTCCGCCAAATCCGCCAGAAATAAGAATGACATCATCAATTTGTCCCCAGGCCTACCAGGTTTTAGCGTCAACATTGTAGGATTCCTCATGTTGCTATGGCCCCCTTTGTGCGTTTCGTATTTTTGGCTCGCCTGTCACTCTTACCAGTGCTCTCTCGGAGATCTAGGTGGACAAGTGCTCAGTAAGATATCCGATGGAGCCATCATTGATTTCATGAAACAAAACTTCCCGGAGGTTAACACCGGCGCCATCAAGTTGTACGGCCTCTGGATGCTGCTGCAGGTGACGTTATTCCTCGCGCTCCCTGGCCGCATCAGACGAGGAACGGCTACGCCTGCTGGAAATGTGCTTACCTACAAGTGTAATGGCATAAGCGCTTGGGTTGTAACGCACCTTCTGTTCTTCATCCTAGTTAAGAAGGGCTTTATCGATGCCACAGTCATAAGCGACAACTGGGGAGCCCTGATGGTTATCACCAATGTGTTTGGCTTCAGCTTGGCATTTTTCTCCTATGTCAAAGCGCATTATTTTCCCAGTCATCGAGAAGACCGGTGCTTCAGTGGATCTGTCTTTTACGATTTCTTTATGGGTGTGGAGCACAACCCCAGGATTGGCCCTTTTGATTTCAAACTTTTTTTTAACGGAAGACCTGGAATAGTGGCGTGGACTTTGATAAACTTGTCATTTGCTGCCAAACAGTATGAAGACTTTGGCTACGTCAGCAACTCCATGATTATTCTCAACATATTGCACGGGACTTATGTTGTTGACTTCTTCCTTAACGAATCTTGGTATCTGCGCACAATAGACATGGCTCACGACCATTTTGGCTTCTACCTGGCCTGGGGAGACACATGCTGGCTGCCCTTCATGTACACCCTCCAAAGTGTCTATCTGGCCCGAAATCCAATGAACCTGCCCTGGTGGGGATGTGCAGCAACTCTCTTCATTGGCCTGGCCGGTTACATGATCTTCCGTTCAGTCAATCACCAGAAAGATTACTTCCGGGTAGAGATGAAGACGAATGGAAAGTGTACGATCTGGGGGAAGCCTGCCCGATACATTTTGGCGCCTTATGTTACCACTGACGCGGAAAAAAAGCACTCCTACCTTCTGGCCTCTGGTTGGTGGGGACTTTCCCGCCATTTCAATTACGTCGGAGATTTACTGAACGCGTTCTCCTACTGCCTTGCGTGTGGATTTGGTCACGTGCTGCCGTATTTCTACATCGTTTTCATGCTGATTCTCCTCATCCACCGTTCGTTCCGTGACGATGTCAGATGCAGGCAGAAATATGGTGCATTCTGGGATAAGTACTGTCAGATGGTACCTTACAAGATCATTCCTTATGTCTTTTGATGAAAGCTGTGGCCGACTGCATTTACATGCAGTATTTGCTTATTCGCTGAAGCTTACACTACGTCAGCGAGCCATTTGTTATACTGTCTTTTGCTATTGATTTTTTATTCGCATTGCTTTTTGGCTTGATATTTTTTGCTGATATTAATTTTTTTGGGGGAAAATAAAGCGCTAAAAGAAGAACCCCTGGCTGTCATGATCGATATTTATTGTTTTTTAATTGTTTTTTTTCTCGTCCTTGGACCTTGTAAGATTGACATCACATTCCGCCAAGGTAAAATAAATGTCATGCAATTGACATCAGGTTTTATTCGAACTTGTTTTAAGTCTTGATAAATGTGACACACCCAGTTGCAATTCAGTGAGTGAGCGATAAACTTAGAACGCACAAAGATGACATTATGTCGGTGCTGATTCGGCGACGACTGACGAGGGGCGGATCTAGGTGGAGGGTGCAGGGGGTGCGCACCCCCTCCCCCAACCCCCCTTCCTGAGATGAAGCCGTCTTCTTCGTATTTGCTCTTAAAATTTGTTAACCTCACCGATCAGTGACCCCATTCCTTAGAGGTGCACCCCCTCCTAAGAAAAATCCTGGATCCGCCCCTGGTAAAGTGGTTTCTAAACATTCTAAAGGTCTTGGGGAAGTGCGAGGCAATCGCGAATCACTCAAAACTGTCAAATTTGCATCTACTGCAAACGTATAGGCGAATGAACCCTTTGCATGAACCAATCACATGTAAAAATCGGAGATCTCAATTCGATGGCACGCTAATTGGGACATTAAATTCAAAACAGAAAAATCAAGCTTCACCGGTTTAAGTTTAATTTGTTTTGGAAGTTTTTCCACTCTTTTTCCATCCAAAGTGGTGGATCCTGTGCCATGTGACCAGTTCATGCAAAGAGCCTATTTCCGCCAGTTGTTTCACCGCGTTTGCATTCGCAGGCTGCAAGTTGTGCTCAGGATCGACCATGTTGTCGACTGCTATTGTACGCGGCGAAGTCTTTTGCATGACTTTGGAACATGGAAGAAACAAATGAAAGCACGAGGGGTGGATTGGGAGGAAGAGAAAGGAGTGGCCTTTTCTTTTTTTTCCTTTTTACTCACGACCCAACCTCGTCCCCAGGGCCTTCTCCTCGACGATTTTCAAAATGGCGGATCTTCTCCCGACGATCCGCCATTTTGAAAATCGTCGAGGAAAAGGCCCTGGGGACGAGGTTGCTCACGACCATTCGAACGTACTCTCCACAGTCTCCTGGGCATGGGCCTGGGAGCTTGATGGGACTAAGTGTTATTAGAGAGATTAAGCTTAATGTTACGTCAAACAGCAAACGGCAAAAAATGAAACTTTTGCCGTGTGTCTTTAGCTTTTTGAACAGTAGAGTGAAAATATTTGTATTTGTGGTGAATAGTAGGAGACATTTTACTTTTTTTATGTGCTTTAATTAAGGATTAGAAGAAAAGAACACAAATTCAGAGGTTATGTTTGCCGTTGGCCGTCTGCCGTAAACGTCAACTCTCTAGTTGGCTTAACACGTGTACGGAAAGAGTTCAACATAATTGCTTGATTTCACAGATTGTAAACTAATTTTCAGTGTGCGGGGTGAAATACAAACGAAGACGGGGCAGCTACTCTTCCAAATTACTTATGTTGTTGTCAGTCGTGGTTCTTCTTGATTCTTGTTTTTGCTGTTGCTGCTGTTGTTGTTGTTTAAAGACGATGTTCAAGATAAAGTTTTCCGCGATAGTAATTGCGTTGAGATGGGTGGAGAAGCCGTTGAGATGGACTAAGAAGACGGTAAGCTTTAATATGATATCAAGTTGGTGTCAATTGAAAAGTCACCTGAAAAGTTATTCGCTTCCGGAAAAGCCAATATAAGTGTCTATTATTATACACACGATGTTCAAGAGAAAGTTTTCGATAGTAATTGCGTTGAGATGGGTGTAAAAGCTGTTGAGATGGACTAAGAAGACGGTAAGCTTGGAAATAATATGAAGTTGGTGCCAATTGAAAAGTCACGTGAGAAGTTATTCACTTTCGAACAGAGCATATAAACAGGATCGTCTTTACAAATTCAAGAGTGTCCTGTGCAAATGATATGGCTTTCAATGCAGCTAGAATATTTTGTTGAACAATTGGTAAGGATATTCAACTGATTTTATCCTGTAAATTCCATTGGTGAATTTTTATTCGAATTGGCAGACAGTTTCAGCCGGTCGAATTGGCAGATGTCGAATTGGCAGTGAATTGGCAGACAACTTCAACTTGGTTTTTTCAGTGAGTTTGTAAAGTTGACATTTTGGAGTATTAACCCTTGCTCACAGAAAAGTCACTTTTGCTCTGAAGAAGGGTCAATGCTCAAATCCGGCAGCTTTACAAACTCATCATATGGCCTTACCGTGGTGGTTTATTTTCCTATAGCAGTTTAAATTGCAAAGTGCTTCACTTGCCTGCCTTCGCCGTACAACATCTCAGTAGACCTAACAACTTTTAAGGTTAGTTTCCCAGCGAACTGAACATACGTGTGAAGAAAAAAAAAGGCATGATGTATGATATAGCACTATGCCTCAGAAGGAGTGATTTCGCGCTATAAAAGTGAAGAAAGAGGGACTGTTCGTGCTGATAAGCTCTTGACCAGGAGCTCTTGACCTAAAACTTCAGCAGTTCAAAGCGTGTCAACATCATAGCGGAGAAGGTCACGGAAATATGGACAGAGGGGACCTGGACACAAGTCTTGTTACATGTACTTATGTAATGTCAATCACGGGATAACGATTGCTTCAACAATAGGGGTAATCAAAGGATTCACTGCCGGCTGTATTTCCACATTCCATGGTAAACGCGGATATCTTTTGTACAAGAAATAGAATCGGCTTTACCAAGATGAAAAAAGGAAATTCTATATTAAAGGGCAACGAGGAAATGCATTCAAACTCGCCTTCTTATGTGGGATAAAAATCCAGCAACTAACACAATAGGGATTTCTAAAGATAATCATTTTTGGTTTATAGAATGCCGAGCATTCAAAACGCTCAGTGGGATCTTGCATATAATAAAGATATCTAATAAAGATAACAAGTGATCGCTAACGCCTGGGGTCTCCTGTCTATTAGTGTCTATTCATACACAGTACAGGTTAGGTTACATGTATTCACCCTCTCAGTCTCTTTGACGTTGGGTCAGCTCCCACTAGTCACAATGGCATAATGAATGCCTTTCTGCTTTTAAGAGAAATTAAATATTTTATTGTGCAAACACCTGAGCAGTGAAGCGGTGAACATTTGTCACTTGTCAAGCACCAAAAGAAACTTGTCATTTCCAAGTCGTGTGTCACTCTAATAAGAAATAGCTTCGCTCAGCACGCTCTGATATTTTCAGTTTCTATCAACATACCACGCATCAAAATAGCTCTGAGGGTTACATACTGTTCTGAAACGTTAGAACTAACAACGCTCCAATAACAGAATGTGAAGCCAGAACTTCTAAAGGATGGTTTGCAGAAAGACAAGGTATTGTACCCATATCGCTTATTCATTTACGGTCATCCCTTCTTCTACAGCTAAAAATATGCAAATCATTATAGTATCGTAGCGAGATCTTATTAATTGTGTCCCATCGCTGTGCTGTGGTTTAAGTGTTATCTTTCATGTGGTTTTATATTCATGAGACTTAATTTGATCGAACGTAAATAAAACACTTTGACTTGTAGGGCCGAAACCAACTTCAGACACGGTGGCACAGCTGCTGTTCCGTCAATTCGGGAGAAGTCATAACCGTAATTCGGTTTCCTATAATACGATTAACAAGCCGGCTACCAGGTGAGTCATTGCTGTTCTGACAGCATCATTTAGACTCAGCACTCTCCCATTCTTTTCGTTGCTTAGAGTAATATTGAACTAATGGCCGTGTTTTCAAACAAACCGCAACGATATTACGGTCTCTTCCGAACGAGCAGCAAATGACTCGTGGCTTAGAACCATTGTCTTATACAATGTTTGCCGTCGCGAAGTCTACATGTTCTCAAAAAATCCGTTTTATCATACAAAGTCAGCTGTGTCATTTGTGCCAAAAATGAAATGCTTATCGTGTTGATGGCCAATGTTTTAGCTTGTTTACAACGAAATCTTAGCCGCTTGAGCTTTCATTGCTTTCAAAACAAACCCAACGTGAAGTCTCGCCTACGGTAGCCGATTCTAAATGATGTGACCGTTGTTTTTAACTTAATTACAATTTGTTTCTGGACGGACGGACGATACAGTCACAACAATGCAGCGTAGAACACAGTAATCACTGATTTATGTTTGGGTTCCAAGCCATCCGTTAGCGGCAGTGTTTTGATTCACTAATCGACTTATTAATGCTTTATGGGATAACTGAAAGCCGGTGAGACCCAGCTTAACAGTTTCAATATGCTTATCAAAACTTAGCTGGCAAGGTGAGTGCAGTTTACATAATTTTCAATCTGCGAGCAAGGCTGTGAATATTGTTAACGCTCTATAAACTGCAAACATCACCATAATTTACTGATCGATGTCGCAAAAATAAATTACAAGAGTTTACATTGTTTCAGAGTTTGTTTAAACAGCGCCAAACTGTCTTTGTAGTGCTTTTGATGTTATATTTCCAAGTTTTACATTCCATAGCTTTCAGATGACATTTCAATCCATTAGTTACTGTCAACCAGGAGAAAACTCAAGTGCATGCTCTTGTGTCCATTCCATTGGACACGAACACCGGCCATAACACAGCTGGTAAATTCGCGCCAAACAATAGGAGATAGCGAATATCACTGCGACGGTCCAAGCTAGGACAAAGACCTGAACTTTGTTTCCTTTTGTTTTGTTCTTCCTCATGCGATGCCAAGGTCTGAAGTGCATAGTAAATATTAGTGAACCAAAGAAATTTTTCTTCCCCAGAATTGGCGAAGCATTGATAGGATATGTGACAGCATCGAACTTTTCATTGGTAATTTTCCTTATAATTTTAAGGTTGACTTTCAGTCTTAATTTCCTCGTCCCAGCTGGGGGTAAGCCGTAACAATTACATACAGCACCATTCAAACGTTGTCACGGTTGTGCCGGCTATTAGAAAAATACCCAAGGGCACTGAAAAATAAAAATTGAAAACAAGTGGACGATCGTGCTGCAAACAATGGACGATTTCAATCTGACGTTTTGCATCACAACCTATCAATATTCATCTTGGCTTAATGAAATAAATAATTTACACACAGTGAGGCTTTTCTGGTATTTTCTTGTCCAATTCAATCTTTTTTTAATTCACAAACGACAAAGTAATCCGAACGGGGTCACTTTACGGACTCGGAATTGTTTAGTCCGTCAATCACAGCGCCAGTGGCGTGTTTTGTTTTAATTTGTTTTGATGATGAAAACAGTTGGATCAAACAGAATGCCGATTTCACGTTATTCATGGGAAACAAGTGTCCTTGATCACTCTTTTCCTTAGTTAATTGCCGCGAAACAAAATAGTTTATTTTGGTTGGCTGAAAATGGTCTGCTCTCTGGGATATCACTTGCAAATCAAGTCAGTTCTTGTCTTTTGGTTAAAATAGCTATAAAATAGGTAAAACAATTCTATCCTTTATTTATCGTCGCTTTGTTTCTGAACGTGTTTACAGTTTCGGCATCGATGTTTTTGTAATCGATGGATAACAAGAGAGGGGGCGTGAGGTATGGTAATTTGAGCCCCTTAGGCCGGCGTGACTTTCGCTTGTCACTCATATTGATCATAGCTTAAGAATATTTTTATTATTGCTTCTTTGCAAATTTCTCATTCTGCGCGGAAGAGATGGCCATTGATAAAATGGACAGCGTAACCACAGGTAACGTGTACTTGTAAAGATAGCATCGAGCCACTTTACTGTCACTGTAGAAGTGGCTTGAAAAGTTGAATTATGTGCTGGCAGCCTCTGTTAGATGTAAGGAATCAGTTTTTTTTAGTGAACATTATTGCGACTTTGATCACAATACCGCTTCATCAGTCATTTGTTCCTTAGTAATTCAGATATAGTAGTATATATATATGCGTACTTTGCACTTATGTATGTTTACTATTCATAGCATATCAAACCAATTTTCCTTGAAACTGACCTTGTGAGCAGCCCGCTCGCGTGCGATCATCGACTGGATGTCGTGCCTGCAGTGTCAGCGATTTGAATGCATTATGTATGATGTGAAGCTCATTGTTTATGAAAGAAAGAAAAACGACAGTTTAGTCTTTTCCTTGCCAGCGAACCCAGAAGTACTTTCGGCTGCTGTATCACGCCAGTGCGATCTATCAGAGCCGTGAAAAAGTCAAAGCGGAGGCTCTGGGAACGAGAAAAACTGAGCAAAGACTAAAGCGGAGGAGCATATGACCATATCTACATATCCATTTTAATTATTTCCATATTCTCCGCAGTATAGCAAGATTTTAA
Source organism: Platygyra sinensis (assembly GCA_019787425.1). Taxonomy (NCBI): domain Eukaryota; kingdom Metazoa; phylum Cnidaria; class Anthozoa; order Scleractinia; family Merulinidae; genus Platygyra; species Platygyra sinensis. Next base: position 105,938 of record JAHPZR010022932.1, on the reverse strand, counting down.
CTATTTTCTTTTCTTCCCTTTGCGAGAAGCTCCCCACTTTATCCACAAGACAAGGGTTGACTGTATAAAGAAGTAGTTATTCAAACACTCCCTTGAAGCCGGGTGCGTTATATAGTCATTGTGTAGAGCTGTTTTCACTACAAGGCAGACTGTGAGTCTGACGACATCATTTGTCTTGTCTAAAGCAAGCACGCAAGTATTAACAGACGCACGTCAGACCTAAGAGCTATGCAAACCTTACGTGTACGATACCTTGAAAAATTGACAATCGTTGAATAATATGATCTGTAGTTCAACGACAGTAAACAGGAACCTTTGCCCCCCTCCCCCCAAAAAACTAAATAAATAAATAAATTAATTAATTAAATAAATAAATAAATAAATGAGGTACGAAATTTGAAACAAACTATCACTCTGAGGTCTTCTGACTTTAAGAAAATCTAATCACGAAGAGTGCTCCACGCTAAGTTCAATGATTTGTTTTCAGCTCAGCTGGTAATACGGTGCGAAATTAATATGTCCATACTCACTCGGATATTTACATACCCTGCTTTTTCATTAAAATCGTTTCCGTTCATAAATCGACTAGTGGCGTTCTAGCCGTCATAGTAAACATCCTTGACTACGGTGCCTGACTAGCCTCTTCCAGGCGTTCAGTTAGTCAGGGCGCAACGCATATAAAACAGCGCTGTGTCCTGACTAACTGAACGCCTGGAAGAGGCTAGTGCCTGACCAGCACGACGGTTGGATACTCATCCATGTTTTAGCTCTACATGAAACAGTAATTAATCAGTTTCACGGGTTTTATACATTGAAGGTGAGATAAATGAAAACCTTCCACAGATAATTGCGCGGTAACTGGCTAGAATGTCCACACGTCGCGTTTAAGGTTATTCCTCACAATTGCACTGCGCATCCTTTCTGCGCATAATTTATGGCGTCATTTAGCGCGGTCTCGTGCACGTGCACGCTGAAAACATGGCGGGTTTGCCTTGATATTGAGCTCTTTCAGTTGAAAAATGGCTATAGCTCACCAACGAGCATGGGCACCCCAATTTTTTTTCCAGTCATTGCAATCAACTTATCATAAACTTTGCTTGAGGAAAGACTGATCTGATTTCTATTGCTGAAAATTGAAAAAATAGCGAAAATAGCAAGTAAACTGTGGTCTTTTCTATTTTACCCTATGGTAACCATGTCAAGAAATTTGGTTGAAATTTTAATCAAGGATTCAGCTTTCTGTCTAAATCAAACTTACAAAGTTTATTTGTGTCCGATACAACGCATTGACTCCAGTTTAACGCGTGTTCTCATGAGTCTCAGTCACAAAAATTTACAATTATTACTGGGAATGCGTTCTTGTAATAAGCGTTAAATAATGCCAAAATGGGTCATTTTCAATGCCCCAGTGCTCCTTAATGAGTATGGGCACCCCCCTTTTTTGTTTCAAAATTGAGTCTCATATGATAAATATTCAATGGGCAAAGTTTGAACGAAAATCTATTGTCAGTTTTATTTCAGGGGAATTACCTTAATTTGAAACTATTTTATTCTAACAAGGTAAGATTGCTTATTCAATTAATTCCAAGTGTCGAGCAGGCTCAGTACCAAAAGCGCTGAAAGAGTCACTAAGAATATTCGTAAATGCTCGTTGTTGATTTTTGCATGCTTGTTTTAGTGATTGTTTTGAGCACTTGGTGCTAGATCAAGGTAATTCCCGCCTTCTTCCTTAAAGCATAATTCGCCTGGGCAGATTATGCGTCTCTGGTGTGAAAGGCGCTAGTGAAGCGAGTTTAAATAAGTTCATGTATGTATGTATGTAAGCAATCCTGTAAGGACTGTAAGCACACACCTCATGTTTATCTTAAATAAAAGATTCTAAAGCTACATGGGACTGAAAATATTGTAAGTGAAACAGTTCCTGCGAAAGTATTTAAACCATGACCGAACACGTTGACGACAGAAATACGGCTGAACCCGCTCTACTAAAGGACATCTGTATATGGGTGTTCTATAATAACGGGCCTGACTTCTTTTCAGTCCAGAGGCAAGGTTCCCAGTCTGCGGTCTAGTCTCCACTGTACCCTGACAGTAACGTAGGCAAACAGAAGAACATCTTTTCTTCAGGAACCTACAGTCGGTTTCCATCTATTAAATTCAATAGATAGTAATAACGACGGGAAAAAAACACTTACTGTGAAGTTATGATTGATCTTCGCAGTCAGGCACACAACTTAAGCAGTTGTGAAATTTTAAAAGGCCTGAAAAAAATTCAGGCCTGAACGGGATTCAAACCCATGACCTCTGTGATACCTGTGCAGTGCTCTACGGTCCTCTACTAATTGAGCTATCAAGCCATCTGGGAGCTGGCCACGTTGTGAGTTTGTAATATACCCGTAGAAGGTGAAGAATACAAGTGAATATAAAAAACCGTACCGCTGTGTTATTCAGCTCCCTATCCTTCCCCTCAAACCTCTCCTACTACTGCATGCTTCCCCCATTACCATAAATCATCACCCCCGTAAAAAACGTAACTTGCAGTTTCGATCTGTAAGTGCATTGTTGGTCAATACCAGCCTTAAATAATTTTCGTATAAGCCAACAGCAAAACATCCCCTTTCTCTCGTATATGATCATAATATGTCATATTATTCCCAACCCTCCCCATCCCGGCCCTAAAACCTGTGAGACTAGTTTTAGTGGCGAATGGTAATTCGGACTCTTTTGGTCCGATCTCGAAAACTGGGATTTTTTTTGCATCTTTTTTACGTGTCTCAAGTCTAAGTAAGTCACACTACCATTTGTCACCCCTTCCTAGTCACCACCTGCAATCATGCCTCTTTACCCTCGGTCAGAAGCATGGGCTCCTTCCTCCCCCAAATACCATTGTAATGTAAATTGTATCTGTCTTCAATCTCCATTCTCTTAACCGTCATCATTCACACGATTGTGTTAGCGCCTTTTCTTTCCTCTGCCATGGAGCATTCACTCCGTGAAGTTCCAAGGTGTGTGCCTGTAAACAAAATGGTAAATCTTCACTAACTAGAGGGTCAAAAGAGCTTTTGTTGCTGAAGGTTATAATTTTAGAGCTGTTTTTCTAAGCGTTTTACATTCTTAACACTTCAGTGATAAGAGAGTGCGCACAGGCTGAGATATGCTCAATTGAATGACGCTCGGCAGGTTCATTGATTTATTAATCTCGAGACAGCGTTTTAATTATCCGACCAAGCTTATCATAGAAAGGAATTTGTGACCTGAATGGAACTGCCATTTGATAACCGATGCACCACATGGACTTGATTGCTTAATGAGAATTAAATGGGACCAAGATGGACAGTAAAGGAAGTATTGCGAAGATAATTGTTCACATCTGCTGGCTGAATTTCAGTTAAGCTGTTTGAGAGTCTGCCAAGTATATTTTCACGGCGAAAGTGACCGCTGCTAACGGTCTATTGAAGTGTCTCAGTTTTCTGCGAAGAATTTCCTTTAAATACAGTTTCTAGGAGGAACATTTCAAAAGGCTTTACCTCACTACAACTAATTTTCTTCAGCAAAGCTTAACTGAAGAAAGGGTTTAATCTAGACGGAAAATAAGGTGATTTCTCTGGTTTATGGAGCTTTTATGCGGGCACTTTTCAGTAAAATGAGAAATTATTAGGGTCGGACTAGGTCACCCATGGACTACCATATGTTGTCTTGTCTGTCATTAAATACGTGTCTTCATTGTTTCCTGCAAGAGCTTGTTTATAGTCATTGCGTTTTCAATCTCAGCTAGATCAGTTTAGATAAGATAAGCAGATCAATAACTGGATTATAACGTTAAGGATGAGAGGATGAGAGCATAAGGTTTGCGCTTTACATCATTTTTAGTAAGTTTGATAGGTTTGCGTACGTCCGGTACAATTGACAGTCAGCTTTCAAAGACCAGTAGTCGAGCCACCCCGGCCTATGGTCCAGTATGGGAAGATTTACATCAGTGAGATTTGAGGTGAGTCCTATTTACAGTGGCAGTCTATAGTTATTGGACAGCCATGTGGAGGTACTGTTTAATTATGGTTATTGTTTCGGTATGCTGTGTCTGTGTGCGCCCTTGTTCCCAAACCACTACATGCCTCCACACGGTGACGAAAAATTAATTACTTAATAACAAGTGCAATCGGTAGGATTGAAAAATTGGCCGAGTAACTGCATTGAGCAAGTTTCCTAAAATGACCAAGTAATGACAAGATTCAGCAAGATATGCGATTTTTAGGGCTACTGTATTATGTGAATGGGGCTGAATCAAATTGGAGATGAAATTTCTTGTCGGGTCCCAACGATAAAACTCCTGAAACATGCAGAGAGCGTAACAAAAATGAGGCGTCTTCTAAGATGAAACAGAATGTCTTGGATCGGATGTTCCCCTGCTAAGCTCTCATTCTTGAGGGGATTATCTCAAGGTTATTATATTGCTAAATTTTAAAACCGCAGCTGTAAACAAAGCGCTACGTCTGAAGTACTATCAGTGTAATTGGTATAAGACATTCCACATTGACTAACAAGATACATCTTCACTATCTTTCCCATATGAAAAACGTCAACTTGAACTTGAGCGATAATCTACCTTCTCTTGAAATGCTACTTTTTGCTCTCCTATTTTTGAGCAGTTACGTATAAGTAAGACAAACAGCAAAACAATTTGATTCTGTTTATCCACTAATCTTTAACTTGTCATGGTCTCTTCGGTAAAGGTGACAATGATAGGCGCGCGCCACCATTATGTATCTTGCACACGATATCATGTATCTTGTATCTTGTTGTTGTTGCGCAGGTATATTTTTTGTCATGTATGTATATATAGCGGGTGAGTACTTATAATAGGATCTAGATTCATAAGAGCCACGCCACAGGTGGTGTATCTTATCAGAACCTTGCGTAAGATTTTCCAGTGGGCACTGAGCAATCTGCGTCAATCTATCGGGTAATTTTAACCATCCTTATTCTACTCTGACGAGGAAGAACCTTTTTCGTGTTTAAAAGAACTATTATTTTGTAGCGGGCATTGTAACAAAATAGAAAGAAAGAAACCATAATCGAAGAAAAACAAAACCTGAAAACGATCAAGATCTTCTGTCTCTATGAATTAAGATGTTAGTTACACTATGATCCCTCTGGCCTTTTAATAAGTTTATAACTTAAATAAGATCTGGCTAGATCATATTATGTTCTGATTTTACCGAACGTTCTTCAATCTTCAACCATGGCCGCGCGACTGAGATCTTTGGTTAGTAGATGACAAAGGAATCATCATTCAAGAAAAAAATTATTTGTTGAACAATTGTTATTAGGTATTATAAAAATCTGCCATACAAAACATAACGGTTCGAGCGCTAGCCGGGCTCCAACCAGCTTCACACGGATGCACCCAGCATGTCTGATGTCAGTGTCGCTATATTTGCCAGCTTGCCAGCGTGGTCAACTGTGCTATTTAATAGGCACCCAATATTCCTAAACTTTACACAGTTCCATTCCTTTGGGTCTAAAACTGTTCTAACAAACAAAAACACTTAATCGTTCAAAAGAATCTAACACCACATTGTTTTGATAAATTACTGACTCAGCTTAAAGCCAATCAGAGAATCGACCACTCGTTATATATTCTAAAATTATGCACGGATAACCTTGCAAAATGTTACAACGTACAAGCAGTTTTTGTCGATACCACCTCAGTCAACCAAACCGAAATTCTCTGGTTTTACCGCGGATGAGGTGAATTAACCATTTTAAACCTTCGATCCTAACTTGTCTGATAACTGAAGAGAAACACGAGGAAATGATTTGGAAATAACACAGCAACAACTCCAAATCTACAATGTGTAGGTTGTGAAATTTAGCTAATGCAAACCAGCTGTATGGCAAGCCACCAAACATTCCATGCTACAGAATTGCTAAGATGTGTGCTTGCACCAGATTTTATTTATTCGTGCGTGTTTTAAGAACAAAGAACGTAATTGTGTTAGCAAAGGACCGCAGTTTGCGTTTTCCATGTCGGGGGAATTGTGATCTCTTTTATTCCAGTACGGGTGTTAAAATTTCGAGTTTTGCCTGTAGATCTCTTTATATTGCCTGTCTCCAGAAAGCTCATGTGAGAAATGCATATCGCTTCCCACCGTCCCATCAGTTTTAAATTAAACATCAAAATCTCGTGATAGTTTTTGCAAACACATTAGCTTTTATCAGCCTGTTTTCCGATTGCTCATTTTACATTCATGATGTATACACCCTGCTGTAATGAATTACCAAAACGAAAGAAAAAGTGTTCAACTGATATAAAATCATGTTTTTTGCGGGCTTTTCATAAGAGCCAATACCAAATTATTGAAAAATCAAACTCGCACCTGAAGAGGCAGTCAGCTTGAAGCACTGTTTAGCTCTTTTTTTTTTTTTGAAAAAAAAAAAAGCATAATCAATTTAGTGAAGACCTTCGCAAAACGACATCTGCTACACTCAGGCATTTGTAATTTACTGTTTTGTCCATTTGTCACTAGCTTTCGGGTAGTTTCAGTTAAGTGATAAAACAGGTTTAAAACTATTCTATCATTTATAACTAACAATCCAAGCTTAAGGGCATTTCTGTAGCACTGCTGACTTCCATAACTTGAAACTTGTGTCTCATGACGGGGTCAGTCTCTATGAGTGTCCTCGAGCTTATGTTGACTGTAATATACATCAGTGTGCAATGAAAATACCCCAATTAATTACTCATTGAGAGGAATGAAGAGCCTAATAACTACACAGGAGTTTAATCGTTACAAATGTGCCGATTTCTATTTGCAGTTCAGTGTGGTAAGTACATTTCAACCGCGCGGCATAAAAGCATCCTCATAACATACCTGCCGAGTAGTCCTGGAGACCAGCCAAATTCCAGTTTCCGAACGCCGTGGTAGAAAAAACCCTTTACGATGAAGGGGTCAACTCACGTTGCCCATTGAATCAGCACTTTGTTCTTACAGTTTTCTATATTTATATCGAAGGTCACAAGTTGGTCATCTTTCTGTCTTCATTTCAAATATCTCTTTCATCAAGATTAACTACTGAATTATATTAAGAATCACAAGTATTTTGTTGGCCAGTGCAGTTGCAAGAATGCATGGTACTCAGTACTCTAAGTCGGTATTTGCATCTATGGGTGATGACGCATTTCTATCATCTGTGCTATGGAGGTAACCCCAGGTTTTGATTCATGCAATACTGAATGCACCATCCCACGCGATATTCCGATATCAGGACCTAATACGCTCTTTATATTTCATCAGTTCGTCTTATATCTTATGCTTCAGCGGCACGTCAGGCGAGTTTGGTCAAGCTAATCAAGACAGTATTGACCGTAACCAAATTTAGCCAAGTGAGCATGATATTCATATCAGGTCAGTGAGCTGACATCACAGGCTTTTGACCGGCTAATCACGAATTTGGGTACGGTAAACTACGCAATTATCAACGGAGGGAAGGGGGGTACTTTCTTGATGGAGTACAAACTCTTTCCAACTTAAGGTGGCTCGAAATAGTTTTCATTTTCCCCAGACTAGTTTTACAAATTCTTTTCCAATCACAGTTTGGTTTATCGTATCAGTGTGAAATTTACCACAGACATAAATGAAACGTCATAAAATCATTACATCATATTTTTTCCAGAAAACCTGTTACCATGGCAACGATATAACGCATTCAGTTGCACCCCCAAAATCGAAAGCTATCGTGTCATTAAGAGAACGGGTCGGTGAAATCTTCTCAAACTCCTATATTACATGTTATTAGGAATGATCGTCAAAATATGTAATTTTAAAAAAATTCTGTAGGACAGAAGAAAGTAAAAACCTAACTTTCGGCTATTGCTTTGTAAATTTTTTTCCCACCTACAGAATTTTTTAAAAATTGGTATATATACGCATCCGATTGATCTTAGTTGTCACCAAAAATTTGAAAAAAAATCACCGACTGGAAGCGAAAATATTAGCGCACGAAGTTGGAAAATATGAAAAAGTCACAGTCGACTAGATCCCACTTTACGCATGCGCGAAGTTGTTCACGCGCGCTCAATCGAGTTCCTACGCGTGCGAATTCTTTGTGACAAGGAGATATTTTTTTCCTTACGATCGTTTTACGGGTTACAAGAAAAGTAACCAAAACCAATTTGGGAGAGATTTACCGTTGACATTTGCATTAACGTGTTAAAAGATCTATTTTCTCTACTCTTCTCTCTCTGATTTAAAAAAAAAAAACCTTTCGAGCTTCCTTAAGTGGAAATCTATACCGGTCAGTAAAGAGGATCAGTGATGTTTATTTTTTAGCTTGAGACCAGAAGATTCTAGCTAAAGATTTGGCGTAACGAAAACGTACATGTCTGATTGAAATCGAGATGTTGCTTATCTGGAAGAAAACTTTCCTTATTCGATTGT
>JAHPZR010022932.1:87500-92500 GCA_019787425.1 Platygyra sinensis | reverse complement strand
GATACAAACAACAACAACGCGCCTCGTCCCAAAGGACACCACCAATGAGCAGTCCAAAAGCAAGAAAGGGACAGAGAAGGTGAACGTAAGTATACAGCACTACCGGCATGAATTTCTAACTCTTAAGTTATTTCAGGTAGCCAGGTCCAACTGTATTAATATATTACTTTGTAGACATATATCTATGAGACTAAAGGGAAATAAAGCTTGTTGCTGTTGTTGTATAAAAAAAAACATTTCTTTAGCAATGCAATATAGTCATATTGATGTTATCGTGTACGGTGATTGGTCAGTATTGGTCAGTATTCTGGTGAAGTGATGACATTTCATAGTTGCAGTGTAACCTGCGATCAGGCGTTCTCTTCACAATAGTCCCCATTTGGCGAAAAAATATGGTAAGCGTACACGTGACTTCTTAGGGTGTTATTCTAGTTTTCTATATTTTGGGGACGTTTTAGTAAAACAATTATTCCTCTCGCGCTTGTTGGATATAAGCTGATTATAACCAACTCATATCCAACGCGCGCTCGTGGAATAATTGTTAAGTATACCACTTGAGAGCGTTGCATAACTAGTAGGTACACTTAACTGTAAAATTCGAAAGCATATATATCACTGACGTTTGCTGACGATTAACACATACTTTTCGTGTCACGTGTTGCCGACTGTATTTATATTATGGGATGGACTTATATCAGGAGTCCATTACCAAGAGCCTACAACTCCCATAATAAGCCAATGCAACGGCACTTTTACAGACCAGTCTATTTTTAGGTATTTTTCCTGCGAAATAGGTCAGTTCCAGTTTATATGAGCACGCTTCAGTGAGGATAAAACAATACATTCTCACGTGAATATGTCGACATCTGGTTTTCCTTTTAGGGGCGGACCATTAGAAATCCCAGGAGGGGGGCAAAAAATTTCCAGTGCATGAAATTTTTGTTGGTCAAAGTTGGCTGGAGGAATTTTTTTCTTATGCCGGAATGTGTACTGCTTTGGCTGGTGCGTTGCTTGCACGAATTTTTTTTTTGGAAAGATTTCCCTTGCGGGAATCCTTTTTGGGAATTGTCACCCCCCCCCCCCTCCCGGGATTTCTAATGGTCGTCCCCTTATAAATGCCTAAATAGTCTGGTTGTTTTTACCATTGAATTTGGTCACTATTTAACAAATGGTAAACATCATAGCGTGTACTATTGAGTTATGGATGCACGCGGGAGGTTGTTAAGCACGAAAGAAGCGTAAGAGTCGCACGAGGCGATAGCTAGCCGAGTGCAACTCTAGCTTCTCGAGTGCTTAGCAAACCTCCCAAGTGCATCCATAACTCAATAGTACACGCTATGGTGTTTACCATTTGTTTGATAACATAACATTGAGACATTGAAACAACAGAAGTCTTTTTATTGAGCTACATCACAAAGCGCGCGCTTTGCTTTAGCTTTTGAGTACGTCAGCAGCATACACCCATGGGCAAATAGTAAATGCCGAATTAACCAATCAGAGCGCGCGCTTTGCTTTAGTTATGTTATAAAAATCAATAAAAAATAAGTAAATAAATAAATAAATTAGTCTACACTTATGATTGCAATTGGTCAGTGAGGTTCCTGTGGGGATCTGAATTCGAGATAAATTTAAACTAAAAATAGATCGGTCTGTGAAAACGCCGTGACAGGAATATGGGGCAGTTGCAGGCTCCAAGTCAGTGATGGGCTCAGGAAAAGAATTCTGTGTAGCTAATAATGTTTGTGGATGTTAAATTTTTTGCCTTGATGTTTTTCTTTGTGTGTTTTGTGGTAACTAATTTTTGGAGATTCCCGAGACCGGTTTCTTGTACAAGAAGCGAGTTAAGTTTTCAATTTTTCTCAAGTCAAGAACATTATAGTATTTTCACTCTTCTGTCCAGAAGCCATGCAAATGAATTGGAACAAAAGCAAATGTTTAAAGTGCCCCTGTGACAAAAAATAAATGATTTTTTTCTTTGGATTTCAAAGCTATGTTAACTAAACACTAAGTGACCCAAGTTTAATCCTTGATTTAAAAAAGGCACCTGTTTATTTTAACTGGAACTTTCCTATTTAATGATCCACCATTACTAAATTTAAGTTCTTGAGAGAGTTGGATCGATGAGAAAATGACGTCAAAGGCTCACTAGTTTAAGAATGCAATGCGTGTGTACGCTGCAGAATTAATATGCAGCACGGGAGTTTTGGGCTTTCACACTTTTAAACTCGCACTTTGCATACATAATAAGCTGCGTTCACACGCTGAAATTTTAAGCTGGTGAGCCTTTGACATCACTTTTCCCGGATCCAACCCTCTGAGGTCAAATCGGTCAGGTTTGAACGTGAGTAATGGCGGATCGTGAAATCCAAAACTTGCACTCAAAGTAAACAGCCTTTGGATAAAAATGAAAGGTCAGAATTTTGCCAGTCAGGTGTTAAGCAGACACACTTACAGAATCTCAAGAAAAAAAGGAAGTGACTTTTTTGATCACAGGAGCACTTTAAGGACGTTCGCGCCCATTGCTACTGCACATCTCTAGTGCGCACGCTATTCATCAGGCCCGGGTTGTTCAAAGGATGGATAACGCTATCCACCGGATAAATCACTATCCAGCGGATAGCGTGGTTTGTTTTGTTAACATTTATCCGCTGGATAGCGTTTTCCAGCCTTTGAACAACCGGGGCCAGGGCGCTTATACTGGCCTGCTATTCATTGGTCGAAAACTCAACAAAATATAGAGCTGATGACCTTTGCGTTAACTTTGTGTGCGAATATTTTTGCCGGATGCTCGGTGACCCCCACTTTTTTTTCTGCAGATCACTTCCTTTTCTGATTCTTGCCATTATACTAAAAAACAAAAAAAGTATGTACGTGGGAAGTTTTAATTATTTCTCATATACTATTCAAATAGGGTCGAATTGGTACGTGGATACAGGTGTGCGTAACTTAGAAGATGCATTTTTAAAGGCTAATTCTAGCTGATTTAATGACATGTGTAGCAAAGATCTATCAAATAGGCTCATGTATGCTGTGTTAAACACGCATAACTTAGATATGATTCTTCAACTTAAATATATGCCGATAGTAATGAATCCGGCCGATATCGCCTCGAATGACTGGAAATCCCAGAAATGCTATGGTCTGAGCTGCGCCTTATCTTCAAAACGAGTTCAGTGACCGCCAATTTTTTTACGTTTTTAATTTAATCTTATCATTTTCTACCTCCAGTCAAAAGTTTAAAAAAAGTCTGAACGTGGGAAGTTTTCGGGCGCGAACGTCCTTAAATAAGAAAAAAGGCATAATTATAACTTCTATACGACTGGTCTGGGATACTTTCGCTTCATTGTTTTGAACTGACCCTTATGGCCGCTGTGACGTCATGTGAAAACACTTTAAAGCATATTTGATACATGTAATCGGAACAGAGGTTGCAAATACAAACGTGGAAAACACCTGTAACAGTTTGAACTATATTGGTTCTGTTCGCCCATTTTATTGTGTCAGTGTATGTAAACAAACTTGTGACCCTCAACAAAAGAACTTTGTACAGCATTCGGTTAGTACTTTTACTAGGAAATGTTTCAGTGCTAGTACTGAGGGTATGGACGCTTTCATAGGATGCTGGATTTTAAATTTAACAATAAGATTAATGTGATGAGAAAACGACTAGAGCTCACTGTTCCGCTAACATGTCTTAACTCAGAGAAAAACCAACCGCCCAGTTATGCGTAATATATAAGATTTAAATTGATTTTATGATCTATTTAGTAACAGAGTACGCGAACTCAGTATTCCCTGAGATAATTTTATGCAGTGGATGTCATGTATAAATAAGTAATTTTGGTTTTGGTATGTGTTAACGTTTCACACTTTAAACACTCCTATTCACCGGTTTTATTTACATTTTGTTTTGCTTATTTGAATAAAACTTAAAATGGCAGGACGAGCGGCGGCCTTGAATCTGGAATGGCTGAAAAGCTCCTTCAAACTACTCGAGAGTGCTCTGCGGGAACGAAACAAACAGCTGGAGATACAAAAAAAGGAAATAGAGTTCTTACGGAATGAACTGAGAAGAAAGGATGACGTTATCAAGGAGTACGAGAATTTGATTAATGAACGAGAGGACATGGAAAGACAGGAGGTAGAAATTTTACACAAGGAGATCAAAACATTGCGCATGGATGCTATGTCTAAAGTCGTGACGATACGAGAGCATAAAAGTGAGATTGAAAGACTGGAGAGTAAGGTTGAGAAACTGATGTCAGTCATGCCTCCGCCTTCTCTACCTCGTGCACGTGCGCAGGGAGTGTCAGCTGAGCCCGCCGCAAAGAATCTAAACGTCAACTTTCAACAGTTTCTTAAACACTACGCAAAAAGTGACAGGTGAGTTAGTTTTCGCCTTTTCCAACATAACAGAAAATCAGGGAACCATGGCCGGGGACATTGCGTTGTGTTATTGGACAAGATACTTAACTCTCTCAGTGCCTATCTCCAGCGAGGTGTATAAATGGGCACAGGCAAACTTTATGCTGGGGAGTAAGCCTGTGATGGACTAGCAACCCATCCAGAGGCGGGGGAGGGAGGGGGGGAATTTCAATACACCTAGTCACTTTATGCTACAAACACCGGGATAATCTCCGGACTGATGGGCCCCTTGGCTTGTATGCAGACTTAATATTATTGTTATATTATATTGGCCAGGGAGTTTCTATACACTTAATTTTCGATTTTCAAGGTATTATACGTAATCGTACCGGTACGCTTTGATGGCATCGGCCAAGTTTGGTCGATCCATGGTTTGTATATTGATTTGGTGAAACGCAGACGATTTAAAATATCCATATTGTTAGGAAACCAATTGAACCTGTTGCCGCCGAAGCGTAACGAGAACATACGATTAGGCCTTGACCTTACCCAAACTCAGCCATAATCCCGCCACATCAAGTGGGGGCACGGCAGGACAGGGTCAACAAGGTAACAGAATGAAAAATTGGACGCTA
>JAHPZR010022932.1:55000-82500 GCA_019787425.1 Platygyra sinensis | reverse complement strand
TCTGGCTTCCTTGTCTTTAACGGGGCGGTCACTTCTGTAAGAACTTTCCCCGAGAATTCGCGAGAATATATTTAAGGCTACTGCATGTATCTTTTTAAAACAGTTCACCAATTTTACCAAGCTAGCATTGAGGAATCTTGAGCTTTTCATATGTTTTATCAATACTGCTGTCTGGAATGACTTTAATGACTTTAATTGCTTCTTCAAGTTTTTAAGATTTCATTTTAATGTGGTATGCAAAACTCCATCGTGATTAAAATAATTTTCTGAATCTGTCGGTCGACCTTAAAGCACCATTAGCGGAAACTTTCATTAACAGTACGACAACTGACAAGTTTAACTAAAGTTTGTACTTAAAGACGATCTCTGGCAGGCTGTTATCGCTCATGTCTTTCAGTTTTGACTTAAATATTCTGTTTCATCGAGTGTTAAATGTACCGATAGTGAATAGGACTGTTTATTACCGGCTGCACTGTCACTAGCAAGCAGTTTTGTCTGTGACATGAAGCCACGACTAACAAATTTAATTTGTGCTCATCACCAAACCAAGCCAGAATGACTGAATTGATTAATATTTAAAAGTAAGAAAGTTGCTCGTTCAAATTATTGTTGTTTTTTATCACTTTTTTGTCGCAATGCGGAAAGGCAGTTGATTTGGACTGACTAGCTCCGCGAAAAATGTTAAAATCCACCATTGCTTCTCTTTTAATCACGGTCTTGGCAAATCATTAGTTTAACTGATTTCTTTCGTAAAGAACGAAATGCTGGCGAGGGGTGACTTCAAAATTAGTCAAGTTAGAATATTACTTTTGAGTTAGCGCTGCCACCTGTAGTGCTATAATGCAGCTCTGCAAAGTATAGCACTGTCAAATTCTTTTCTTTTCAATCACAATATGCAAATTCAACCGATAAAATAAATGTGCCCTGACAGGAACTGTAAACAGTGTTAATGCCTTAAGTATTTTGTTTTGAAAACACTCCAATGAGCGTGTTATTAGAGATAAAAGAAAGGACAATTCAATCATTTTTTTTTCTAAAAGAATCACCGCCAGATAACTTCTTTTACGTAACGCACCAGTCGAGATTGATAGCTTCTACGATTCAGATCCGGCAGCTTTCAACTAGCAGTGCCCCAAAAGAAATTATGCAAACACGCTGGAACTAAGGGCGAAATAATGGTCACCTAATTGTGTGCAAAAAGAAATAGATTACGACAACAAAAGAACCAATTGTTTCGTGCAACATACAGTAAATGCTTTGCCGATAGCCCCTTTAAAGAACGCAGATATAATTTTTTGCTTTAAATGATTTTGAAACAGTGCACGTCTGGTTCGTAACTACTCTATTTAGGGCAGTCTCGACGCTAAAAGCAAGACCGGAGAGGCAGCTGTGTAACCATGCAAATGGACGGAATTGTCGTGGGAGTTGGGCAGTGACGTTCGTGGAGTTAAGGCTTTCAGCACGCCCTGTGTTTGTAAGGATTAAAAAAGATTTTGTCTTGGGCAAGGTGTAAATGATGCTAGTAAAAGTGGTATCTAGAGATCACGTAATTCATTTTCCGCTTTATAAATGGGTACATGCCAAATGGACTGAAGTGAACCCTCCTCCTCCCTAAACCACTCATATCGTCAAGTGTAAACAAGTAATAGTTACAGTCAAAAAATCACATGGCCAATCATATTCATCTTTGTTTGATTGGTCCAGAAGTGCTTTTGCTTTTCAATTAGCTTTGTCTGCCTGTCTGCTTGGTGCTCTGAACAATTATCTTGCACGATTTCGCCTCGGCGACGAGGCAGTAACATCCGCTCACTGTCAATTATTAATTAACATACAAATTACTTGTAACCACGTCCGTGATAAAGCCTTTACGAATGGTTTACAGAACAGTATTTATGCATTAATGAGGAGGGAGGGTGGCGTTAACACATTCCTCGCGGATCTGCGCTCCACTCGGCAGCTTCAAGGCACCCAGCGATTTTCATTCAATTTCATCCCAGAGCAATTTCAACCCACATCTTCAGGAAGGCCACAAGCGAGCGCATAATGTAATCCCAGTATTCCTTTGGGGGCTCGAGAGCGCTAGTGATGCATTGCGGCCGAGCCGCTAGTAAGAAGAAGGCAGGGTGTTTGTGTTTTCGGCGGGGTACTGCTGCAACCACAGTCAAAATGGGCAGTCTGAGAGAGTTGCAGCATGCTCTGCAGGAAAAGAACACCGAGATGAAGATGAAAGATAGTCGAATCTTAGCCCTGGAGCAGGAATTGAAAAGGAGGAACGAGATAATCCGTCGATTGGAGAGCGAGTTAGATAAATATCGCTCGGTTTTGCAGCCAGCCGTAGCTCGCGATCGGACTAGAAATCAACGTCAAGGAATTTCGGCTGAGCCGCAGAGCTACAAAACAGTCACCGATGCCTCCAAACCTCTCAAGAGACACAGCAAAAGTTCCAGGCAAGGATGATTTCATTTTATTGCATTGTTGCTACCTTAAGTAGATGAGAGCTCGATCAGTGGCCTAGTAATCTTGCGTGTCTACAAGCGGTATTGATCAGCATAACCGCCTGTAGCTTTGTGATCTTTTGGAGTCGTCGTAAAGTTAGTGCAAGCTTTTTATCGCGAAATACATGCGACAATAGATGATTGCGACTTCTTGTTCCGCTCTATGTTGTCAATATTTGCGGTCATCGTAAAACCATCGAGGACGCCGACGCAAAAAGTAGCTGCAGAAATCGAACAATGTATGGCCGAAACTAAACACTAATATGAAGAAAATTACGCCTCACAGAAGGGGTAATCGAATGTACCAGTGACACGATTTTTCGTTTGTTGGTTCGTCGTCGTTTTAGGCGACCCTCTAGGTTAGATCTCGGTTGGTTGTCGCAGAATACAGACCGATTGTGTGTGCATGGCGGTACCGGTATGTTCTTGGCTGCTTGAAATCTGACACATTCGGGCAAACTTGCTGATCGTCGGTTTCCCCTTTCCGTCGAATGTACACACACACAACATCGATATTTGTGCTATTTGAGTTTTGTCATGCCCCGTCTGTGATTCTTTTGGTGAAATTTTCGTTCGTTTTAAGGTGATCTTTCCTTTGTTGTTTTTATTGTACACTTCAAATCGACAACAAACCACATTCGGCGAGAGCCAAAGATACACAATGTCGCGTCGAATCACGCTTGGTTGAGTTTTGATATTTAGTAAATTGCAACATCGAGTTGTCTTTTGTAACACTGTTCCTCGCAAAAGAACGTTTTAGGACGATTTATTGTGTTGCGACGCGTTTACTTAAATTCTAACATGTTAAAATACGCGTTGAAAAGGATACTTATTTATCTTAATTGTGCTTCATGACTTTTCGAGTAGCGAGTATTCTCTGATATTGACATGGTCACAGCTATCCGTTTTCTCTTGAGCGAGCGACCACATATCATCATTGCGTTTTTCTCCCGACGCTCTGAAGTTTACTGTGTTTGGGTCGTGAATGAAAGTACCGATAATTACCACTTTAATTTTATTTTTGTAAAACTGTGATATTTCGTGTTCTATGTTCTGTTATGTAGACCATATTTAATGCAGGTTGTTCAGACTTTTATTTTATCGCGATATCGATCAAATATTTTTGGTACGACCGAAGCACGCTCCCCTCATAAAAGAAGGTGGCGTAGAAACAACCCTTTAACTGAATATTTCCGGGATCTGGTTATATTGCTTGCAGCTTGACGGGTCTGTATCAAACGAATCGACCCAAGCCTGCTTAAGATTTCTGTTTGCTTGGTGAGTCGAGTCGAAAAGCGCTTGA
This sequence comes from Platygyra sinensis, assembly GCA_019787425.1. Classification (NCBI taxonomy): domain Eukaryota; kingdom Metazoa; phylum Cnidaria; class Anthozoa; order Scleractinia; family Merulinidae; genus Platygyra; species Platygyra sinensis. The sequence continues at coordinate 78,702 of JAHPZR010022932.1, read as the reverse complement.
CTTTGTTTATTTCTGTGTTTTGTATGAACTAAAGACATTTGACGGTTGAAAGGGAATTGTTGTATAAGCTCAGTTGGCGAATTTATTGTGAAAATCGACTCTCTTAGTGGGGGCTTGCTTACAGTAGCAAATTTACATATAATGGCTGAAATATGTTAAATATAGGCTAACTATGTTTTGAATATAGAATTGTGAGTTTAGAGTCTCCCGTGGAATTAAGACACACACGCAAAAAAATGAATTTTAAATTGTAAAGGCAAAAATTTTACCCTGCGGAAATTTACAGCAGAGAAATAGCCAGGAGTGATTCGCGAAAATTTCAAATCCAAATTAGCTTTAGTTTCTCTGTTGCTGTGTAAACATTTTGAAGACGTCGATGTTGTTCCTCGGATTTCATTGCTAGTGGTTAACGCAATCCGAACATGAGTTAATGAAGTTCAGTGTTTTAACGACATTTTCTTTTTGTATCAGAACATATATGTGCATGTAATTAAAATGTTTAGATCATTCCACATGACAGTACAGGCGTTCGATCGCTTCTGAAATTTTTAATCTGTCGTTCACGCGTGATGCGATTCTAATTTCAAGTTTTTTTCATGTTAATATTGCCGCTGTCTCATTCATGTCACTCGTGTGTTTATTACAACACTGAGAAATTAATTTTGTGGTGTAGTTTGCAATGTTTTGCACTGGGAAAAATATTGGTGTTGGAATTATTTTTAACAGGGCTAAGGCTATATACTTGAATGGATTGGATAATCCGCTCATCTTGTATAGCAATTATCGTTTGGGTTGAAGAAAATTTAGTAGCTTGTGTACTGCACCTGTTGTATATTTAGACAGCACACATTCTTGTTGAACAAAAGTCAAGTTTTTATTAAAAATAAGACCGAACTGTAAGTCAAATTTTTTCCCAAACATGTTGTGCAAATGTGTTCTTTTAGTTCAAAACATTTTAATTGCTACTGCTGATGTTACAAGTACAAACCATTAATGTACAGACCTCTGCTCATGTAACAACAAGCATGAAAAACAAAGAAAAAAAAGGTGCACATGTGCAGTGAACTAAATAGAAAATGTATGTACAGAGAACAAAAAAAAGTTTAAAAGACAAGTGTAGTATTGGGACCTGAACAAAAAGTAACACTGTATGGACAAAGGTTACTCTTTCCAAGAAAGATCTGAATTAGCTCATGATCTAAATTCTGTGAGCATTTATACATGTTCAAGATGATACAAGTGCTGTCTGTACTAATGCTAGATTTTACTTTTGGATGTTAACTTGAAAGGGAATTGATCTTAAAAGCTTAGCATGATTTCTTGGTCAAGTTATTTACCAGTAAATACTTGATAAGTAATCGAAGCCGTTTTTTACCTGGGCGTATCTTATCAAACGTTGGGTAATCAAACTCAGTCAAATGATTGGTGGGTTCGGTAACTGAACATAATCAAACTCGCGCTAAAATTTGGTCAATTGAATGAAATCGAATGTTCGATTGCCGAATGGTCGACAATCAAACAAAATCGAACGTTTAATTACCGAACAGTCAACAGTCACACTCAATCAAATGTGCGATTACCGAACTCCTATTTGTGTGATTTTTATGCTTAAATATCACCACTGATTAACAACGAAGTAATGAAAACAAAAAATGCTTGAATGTTACCCTGTTGTCAAACAAGTGTAATCTTACTGAAATTTTTGTACAGTAAACCATCCCATCCCACTAATCCCCCAGAATCCTTTGTTAGCGATTTGATAGTACAATTGTCGCATCTGGATAATAAGGTTGATTGTGATTTCTCCCTTTCCCCCCCCCCCCCAAAAAAAAGAAAAAAAATTGAACTGGGTTAAGTTTGATTGCCTTTGGTTTTGTTTGAGTGGTTCAATTGGTTTGATAATCAAACTTACAGCAAAATAGACATTTGATTTTGTTTGATTGCCAAACTCAAACACACAATTGGTGTTTGATTGGGTTTGATTGAATTTTGGTTTGATTTTGTTCAATGAGATATGCCAGGTTTAAAATAAAACAATTCACCTACTCTTCACTTTGCTGTGAAATTAACATAGTCATATTAGCTAGCAGTGTTTTTATGATCTGAAGAGTGAACCAAGGCTCTTCAGTATTTAAAAAAAACTGCAGTATAAAACTGGTTGGGTGTGAATTTGATATTATCTTTTCGAAGAGTTGAACAAGATTGAAGTGGTTAAACAATACTTTTGTTTAACTGACTTAATGTCTTAAATTGCGACCCAGTGCATAATGAGTAGGCTAAAGTGTGCCTTATGAGCAAGATGATAAGCTTGGAATTTTGATAGATCGATGCAAGTTTTGTGATAGAAATCTTTGTGATAAAAATAGATTTTGTGAGAGCTTTGGAAGGAACTTCCTCAGGAGCCTCACTGCCACAGAATGAAATTGCTCAGTTCTAGGATTTGATCTGCTGGTGTAGTACACCCTGTACTTCTGACAAATACTCTGAACCCTGATAACAATTGTCTTTTTTTACCTATTAATGGTAATTGATGTTCAAGGTACTTTTGTAAAAACCTAGTGTAATACTGACAGTACAGTTTTGATAATTTAACTAATCAGGCAACCAACCATACATAGGCATACAGACGCCTTTCAGACGTGGGGCCGGGAGGTGACTCAATCAATCAATCAATCAATCAATCAATCAATCAATCAATCAATCAATCAATCAATCAATCAATCAATCAATCAATCAATCAATCAATCAATCAATCAATCATACTTTAGCAACAGTCTCAATTCAAGTAAAATCTTAAAATGTATAATTTATCAGAACAAATTCAAAAGAAAGTAAATAGAAACTGTTTATGCTAGTTTTTAGGAATCATGCAAACAACATCATTTTGTAATGTTTTCTCTCAAGTGTTGCTGCCCAATCATTATTGTTTTGCCCAAAAATCACATAATTTCAGTAGCTGGGGGACTGCACCCCTTGTCCCCCCTAACTCATATATGCCTAAGCAACCGATTTACAGCTGTAGATTAATGTCATATTTCTTATTTTTTGAGGCTGTGTTATGTTTTTACCCTGATGTCTATTTTGCAAGGTCTAATTTTGTGAAACGCTTTCAAAACGAACTTGGTACAATTTTGTTTTGTTTTTCTTAAAACATGTGATGTTCTCACACATTTTTGTTTTGTATATATTCTAAACTAGGTGAAATTATATAAAAGCATTCTTTATTGAGACCACTCAAAATTCTTTACAGAGGGCTCAACCAGGACTGCCTGTGAAGTTTGCGGTGTTGTGGTCTGACCTAGTCTCACGGGTTTGTGCTTCACATAGGGTTAACCTCATTGTACCTTTCCCCCTTGGACAGAATCAAGAAAAATTGCTATGACTATAACTATGACTTTGATTAGGAATTCAGCCACATAAATCAGAAAAAAGAAAACAAGAGAAAAAAAAAACAAAAACAAGAAGTGGACTTCCACAAGATATTGCAGAATGCCATCTTGAAAGAGTTTTTTTTGCCATGTAATAAGAGATACATTGTAGAGAGTGTGTTAATAATTATTCCATGTTTATGTTATGCATGTTGTTTAGATCTAAAGAACTTATCAAAGATGCAATTTTGGACAATGATTTCCTCAAGAAGTTGGAGTCATCACAAATCCGTGAAGTTGTCGAGTGCATGTATGAGAAGAAATGGAAAAAGGATGAATTTCTCATTAAGGAGGGAGAGTCAGGATCAGACCTTTTTGTGTTGGAAGGTATGTAATTATTTTGTGTTGCGCACCTTATAAATCTTGTGTTTTGTAATTATGGGAATTGTAATGGCCTCCTATTCTGTAGTAGAGAGAAGCTCACTGGTATAAATCAGTGGGTATTGAACTGGCCTTATACTCTGCAGCATATTCAAAACAACAAGGAAGTGAACTTTATCTTTTTGCCTAAGCATGGCAAATGGGATTCTTGTGTCAATGAGACTTTCTTTACATTACCAGAGGGTAAAGTCAAGGTGATGAAGGAAGGAGCTGTACTTGGACAAATGGGGCCTGGCAGAGTGTTTGGGGAACTTGCCATCTTGTATAAATGCCCAAGAACAGCCAGCGTGAAAGGTAAATTACATGTTATGTATTTAAAGTTTTAAATTTGGTGGATACAAATGCCATCCTGATGTAATTTTTTTTTGTGGTAATGAGGTGACATGTAATAAGTTGTTTTTGGACTATATTATTTGTAAATTGCCATACAACTCTGAACCATTGGAAAAAGCTGTTATTAGCAACATAATTTGGTAAACAGAGATTTTTTACCAAACCTTTATTCATTGAATTTCAAATGGTGATCTTTCTAGTGTTAGCTTTGTGATGGGGAGTTAACATTATGTTTGAAACCTTAACATTTCTAACTTTGTTGCACGTACGGCAGGTAGTTTTCCTTTATCATTTTCAAGTTGCTGATGTAGCATTAAATTGTGCCTTGATTAAAGCTAGATGAATCATCATCTATAATTTATTAAAGCTAAATGCATCATCATCTATAATTATATATCTCAGCTTAATTTTGTGCTGTTTTCTTAACAGTAAAGTGTAAGGTGATTTCAAAGTATTGCTTGTCGAGATTTTGAACTTGTATTGGTGTCAACTGAAGGTGATTTCATACATTTTTTTGTATTTCTTGTATTTGTTAGCTGAGACTGATGTCAAGATCTGGGCAATTGACAGACAAACCTTCCAGACAATTATGATGAAGACAGGAATTATGAGACAGAAAGAACATATTGACTTCTTGAAAAGGTGCAAAACTTTTTAGTTGAACTTTATGAATGAAAGTATTTGAATTTATTTCATCATAAGGTCTTTTGCATTAAAAAGTAGATTTACATATAAGTAAATAGATAAATCAATTCATTTATTTTTAATATTTCTAACATTGCTGGGTTTTATATTTGTGTCTTTTAGTGTCCCATTGCTGGCTAAGTTGCGTGAGGATTTGTTGTCCAAAGTTGCAGATGTCATTGAAGAGGTAAACTTATAGTTTTAGGTGGCAAGTTATTATAACTACCTTCATACCTGTCAACTCTCCCGGTTTTCCCGGAAGTCTCCAAGATTTTCATTAAATCTCCCGGTGTCTCGGAATGCCTTTTGGGTGATTTTCGGAGGTCATTCCTGGACGTTGGTCTTTAATGACATTCTCACGATGCAAAGATTTCTAGACGTCTCCAGATTTTTGTACTCTGGGGGTTGGCAGGTATGTACCTTGTACTGTGTTACAAGCTGTGTGGTCACATTAATTACGGCTATAAGGAATTGCAGAGTTTTATGGATGTTGCGAAGCCTGTTCTTGTGTAGAAGCTAATGGACATGCAGTCTATTATATGATAAAACATAAGAGTATTTTCTATTTTTATTCTTAAGTGTTTTAGCTTTCAGTTACATTTTAAATTAATCACTATGCTGGGCTTGAAATAAATGTTAACTAAGTTAACTTAAAAACTACAAATAAATCAAGAACCTTGAGGACTCTATGAACATCACATGGCTCATCAATAGTTATTAGTATTCAGGTACCACAATATTAAATTTTTTGTAAAAAGTTACTCATGTATCATGTAGTAGTTCTATTTTTAGTAGGTACATAAAAATACAATCATCCAAGTAATAGTTCTTGGACTTGAGCCAAATTTTGTTAAGAATGCTTTTTTGTTTAAAAAAACTTTGAAAGCACAAACATTATTTTATTTAATAACAGTGGAACCCTGATGTAACAAACCTCTCAGTAATAAAATCCTTGGTATAGCAAATGATATTCTTTACCCTGGCCAAAGTAACAGTGTAATGTTTCAAACAGAACCTTGATACTGTAACAAACCTCGATATAACCAGTCCCTTGTTATAAGGAGCACAATCCAGGACGCTCAAACGCATAATATACTCTGATACAAATAAGAAATACCAACAGATGACAAAAGATGAAACATACCAACAAGGATGAAAATCCTTTAACACTGTTGCAATAGAACAACTTCTTCACAGACAGTAAATATGTTTTATCCTCTTCGTCTCTTATTAGTTCTATGAACTTCTTTATTTTTGAAGGCTTTTCATGATAAAGTCAGTTACAGTGGCTAAAATTTTGTTGACCTGTTTAGTTTTCCAGTGCCATTGCTATGTACAGGTCTTTACAGTGTACTGTAGTGTACTATAGCTTCATTTAGATTAGACGTTAAAGCACAGTTGTTATTTACAGTAATTTTTAGATGCCGAAATGCTGGGGTAAATGCAATGCAACATCTTTTAAAAAAATCATTATATCGAGGTTTTCACAGTTCCCTAATTCGTTGTTAAATTGAGCTTCCATTTTAGTCTTAAACTGAGTTATATTTTGACTGCAGGCATTCTATGATGAGGGGGAGTATATCATTCGGCAAGGTGCTAGAGGAGACACATTCTTCATCATCAAGAAGGGAGCTGTAAGTTTTTTCACAAGAATTCTACTTTACCCCTGCTCTCCTATGTCTTATTGTATTGCAGCCGAACTGATGTTTGTTTTCGATATTCTTTACACATGTAGTTGTTGTGCTGATTTCTAAGGTCACATCCTTTTGTATTACCTGCTTCTTTGCATTGATATTATAAAAAGTAAAATGAAATGGTCAATAATGCAAAGTCTAGTCAAAGGCATGTCATGGTGACAGAGGCACATTTTAAAAATAGTTATTGATATATTTAATTCAACCTTAAACAATGGACCTCAGCACAAGGCTCTAGAGAATAACTACAGAGTTTGTGGGGTTTATTCCTCAGAGTCTCAAGCTGCAGTCTGTCATGTAGGCTGAATTTTAAAATATTGAAATTGGCATTTCAATTTTTAATAAGTATAATAACAAGATTAGATTTATGTAGTACTAAAACTACAAATAAGTTAGCATTGAGCACTTAGTTTTGATATCTAGTTGAGATTGTCCTCTACCCACTAATGTTGAATGTACATACAAGTGTCTAAAGTTGGTAATGATTGCTGTTCAGTAAGTAAAGTGTTTTCCCATATCTAGGTTAACATCACTCAGAGACCTTCAATACATGCTGAACCTGTGTTTGTACGCACTCTTGGAAAAGGTGACTTCTTTGGTGAAAAAGCTCTCAAGGGGTATGTATTACATGTTTGGCTGGTAATCGCTTAAAAGTATTCTCAACACTCTAAATGCACTATATATGGATAACCATATCTCTCTCTCTCGGTTTCTATCAAAGACTTTACACAGGCTTGCCACAAGTCAGAAAGTTTGCATGAATCAAAATTTCAAGAAAATTGAGTGATGTGATTTTACAGGCAAAGTGGCTGTTCAAAAAAAACACTCTAAGTCACCTGTAATAGACCATAATGCAGTCTGAGTAGTATTGAACTAGAAATGCCTCTAATAACCATTATCTTGAACTGTAAATTTGTGACTGTCAACTTCAAATTTCAGTCGCCGTTAATTAATAGCAACTAGAGTGGTCAGGAAAGTCCTGCCAAATGATAAAGTTCAATAGTTCAATTAATACACAAATATTAAACCAGCCCCCCCCCCCCCCCCCCCCCTTCCACCCAAAAAAAAAATTGGGGATCTAAGAAGCTACAACTTTTAAAATTCTCTGATGGGAGGGTGGGGAGGGGAAGCATGCCTCAGATCTCCCTAGGTTAATGGGGCCAAAGCCCCATTGCAAAATTTGGACTCCCAACTCCCAAATCTTGGCTAAGAGCCTTGTGGTAAATGAAACAATAATTACCATGAACCAATAGCAAGTTTCAGCTGAGCTGAACAGAAGCTCTTACTCTTGTTTCTAGAATTTTGGAATCATCTCATGCTGCTTGTGTAGGATACCATAACATAAATTGTATATTAAGTACAGTATGCTGTCTCCAAAATGTTTTTAACAGTATCATGAGATAGTGCAGGAATATGCATAGTTTTACATGTACATACAAGTACAGCAGCATCATTTGTTCATTCATTTATATGGAAGGCTTATTTTGGTGTATTAATTTTTTACAGAGAGGATCTACGAACAGCTAATTGCATAGCAGCCAAAGGAGGTGTCCATTGTTTAGTGTTAGATAGAGAGTGAGCATTCATTTTTTCATGTTTTAAGTGATAAGCAATGTTTTGTAGTTAAATCATGCCACAATGTCGTTAATGCGTACCAGTAGTTTTATATTCATATATATCACATGGCTGACATGGCTGCCACTAGACTCATGAAACTTGGAGGCTTGTGTTGCTTTAATTGTCAGGAAATTGTCATTATAGGAATATCTTTTGATGGAAAGTTAGCTGATTGTAAATATGAATTATCTGGAGTTCAGATCAGATTTTTTTGTTTGGTCAGCATGATAAGTTGAAAGGAAAATGGCATCTGACAAAAATGCTGAGGTTGAGGTTTCTTTATGCAACATGTTTTCAGATGTTAAATTCCTTTTGGGTTAGTTTCACCACATTTTTACAGGCCCTGTCAGGACGTTAACCATTTTCTGCATGTTACTTGTTTAGAGCTTTTGAAGCATATATTGGTAGTTTAGAAGACATGAAGACAGACAAATATAGTGACAAGGAGAGGGGAGTTGAACCTCAGATTGCAAGGTAATGTCAGTTCTCTTCTTATTATTGCAAATAAGTTGTTAGAATTAATTTGCCAACCTTTATAAAATCAGATCATTGTTATCCTCATGACTGTGTGCTGTTTGTGAGATGATCAGGTAAGAAGTGTTGAGTAAGTCAAAGAATGGAAGGTACATGTTAGTGCAAAAGTATTGGTGACACAAATTAGTTGAAGAGTTGTTAAAAACCAGGTGAGCATACGGAATGATGAAAGTTCAAGCATATTTGGTGGAAATTAACCCTTTAGTCAGGAATAGTAGACTTTTTAATACCTGTATTGTCCAAGTATCAGTTCCAGAACAGCAGCGTACTTTTTACCAGGCAAACCATTTTCAAGAACTCTATAAGGACAAGTTCCAGATTCTTGTTTATGGTATCCATCCCGCTATCACCCATGACTGAAATAAAGTGTGATCTAGGCAGCTGCTAGGATTAAGTAGCAAATGGCCTTTTTCATTCTTGGCAGAATGTTCACACTCTGTTCTCATTTACATTTTCCTTCATACTGCTCCTCAGGGCTCGAAATTGTGACTGACTGGTTGCCAGTGCGACCAAAAATTGTGCACTTGCGACCAAATTTTAGGAACTGGTCACCGCTAGTGACTTGCAATTTGCCTGATAACTAAAGATAACCACAATACCACTTATGTTTTTAAATCTTTAGATAGGGAAATTATTTGGATCTGGCTAGCTAGTAGACAATTCACCTTTCCGTTCCAACTAAAATAATATCTGAATGTGCAAGAAAATCATCAAACTGCATTTACCAAGCACCACATTTTTTTCAGCAGCCTCTTCCAAAACTGGGATTGCAGGCACATTACAACACTGTGCTCTTTTCATTTGCTGCGAGAAAAATAGTGACAGAGGCAAGGAGCCTAGATCAAACACCAGGCCAAGCCTGGCCAAGCACAGGGTTGTTTATCAGCAGCAATTTGTGTCAAAATAAAGAACTGTGTTTTGAAGAAATAGCAAAGGAAAATATGAAAGGATCCATGTTTGTCTCACCATGAAACCACAACTTAAAGGTCTGTTCTTCTCTCCATTTAAAGAAGAAAGCCATCACCTTCGGACCAGAGACATATTACCTGAGAACATTGGTAGCTTTAGTAGAGTTTGTAAGTCTCACTCATGCTGTTTTCATTAGTTTTGGCTCTCTATTTGTGACATTTCTTGCATGCAAAGTAACAGGAATTCATGTTAGTGTTCTTATGTGAGTTATATACAGCTTAAAATAAGTTGGCGACCAAAATTTAGCATCTGGCGACCAAATTTTTTCCATAAGTGGCCAGCTGGCTCCCAAACAAAAAAGTTAATTTCGAGCCCTGCTCATGGAGTCTTCTGTAGCAATGTTTAACACTATACTTTTTATACATTCTTTTTTGTTTACCTCAATCTTCTGTGGACATCTTCTTTGTACTTTTGGGTGGCAGTCTTTTTGTACAAAATCCATACAGCAATCTCTGTAGCTGATCTGTTTTACAAAGAGGGCACACTGATTGTGAAAGATCCACTTCCACAGAAAAAAAAAAACAAAGCAAACAAAATGGCAGAGGTAGTAAGGTTCCACATCTAACTAATAGGTCTGATATCCTTGCGTTCTGTGAGGGGTTTTCATGCCGAGTGTACAGTATCTTTTAAAACAAGAAATTGTGCAAGACAGAAAATAATCTAGTGCAAAAAAGAGCAACCTTTCATGAAAATTAATACTTATTTCTAAGAAGATATTCTCTGTATGGTAATTTAATTATGTTAAAGAAATTTTCTTAAACATGTCTGGTTTCTGGGATGCATTTTCACTAACTACTAACCACTGGTGAACAGGTTACTGTTAAATTTGAGCTCTGATAGAGAGAATCTTTACCGTTGAGAATTTTTATTAGCATGTTGGTTGCTAACTAAAGGACGCTAACCATAAGTCTTTGCCCTAGCATGAAATGCAAGTTTCAGGCAAGGTTTTAATAGTCAACATTACCAATCTGTATTAATAGCCCTAACCTTTTTTTGTCTAATACAGTAATGTGAATTAAAGAACGCTGACATTTTTAAAACTCTCCATCAACTTTCTTCTCATAATGTTTGTAATGTTAATTAAGCAATTGTGGTACAAATTATGCTGATAAAGTAACTTGTGATTCCTTTGTCCAGATAATTTGCAGCGAAATTTCATTTCAGCGACTGGAACTGTAATAATTCCACTTATTATTCAAAACTCAAAAGTTGGGGAAGTGCAGGATTCAGCCTCACCAAATTTCATGAATGCTTGCTCTTTTCCACTCTTGTCATCCAAAAATTACTGTGCATTTCAATAAGCTTTTAAGTGCAACGTTTCTTGAATAATTTTTATAAGCCACACCTTCACAAGAGTTTTATGGAAGATAATATTAGTTGATACTACTAATTTACAGTATTTACAATGATGTACAGTGTACTTGTATTATTTACAGATTGATGAACTGTTTGCTTAAATTAATGTGTTAAAATGTCACCGTTTGAGTCCCAAAGAAATAATATAATAATTTGAAGACAAACTGTGAATTCGTATCAACAATGATTTAGTAACACATAGACAAGTAAAAATAAGCGATATAATTTGCTGACATTTCGGCAACTTCATGACGCCATTATCAAGGGTACAAATGAGAACAAAATTAACAAATGCGAGTTAAAGAGTTACAACTGATTTTCATAGCGGAGGTGGCTACACAAATACTTTAGCACGGATAGAATCTGTTTGCACGTTCAAACTAGGTGTTAATTGTTTGATGTAAAGCATACTGTTGACAAGGTAATCGAATTTGTTCATGCATTTCTTGAGAACTTTGAAACAGCTAAGGAGGTCCTCAGGGACAGCACCCGCGTGGTTGTCGTCATAGTGCTTGCGTACTGAAGATGACGTGCTTTTATGGCCATCCATGCGGGCATGTAAATCGGTTGTAACTCTTTAACTCGCATTTGTTAATAATTATTTTGTTCTCATTTATACCTTTGATAATGGCATCATGAAGTCGCCGAAACGTTGGGAAATTATATCACTCATTTAAACTGAGAATTAAACAGCATAATAATGAAATGACTCTTATTTTAAAATGTAACTAAACCATTTAAAAACTAATTGTTTCAAATTTGTATTGGATTTGTTTCTGCAATGTGTGATTCCAAAAAAATATCTTTATCCCCTTTGAAGGTTTTTCAGTTTGAACCCAGCCACCCATTAGGAAGTTCCTTACCAAGGGGTCTTGAGAGCATCACACAGTATGAAAAAATGAAAAGAATCTGTAGTTTGTGGGCCTTATGTGTATTGAAAAATTGCTTGGTAGAAAACAGAGTCTCACATCAAGACATCACATTAGTCTTGTCATTCCTTCACACTGCATTGCATCATATTGTCCCAATAAGAATTTTAAACTAACACTAAGGCCATAAAACTTTAATAATTTCATCCGTAATAATTTAATAAAATATTAATTTGAAATTGTTTAACTTGTTTTTTTGGTTTTTATCTACTTAAAGTGTTTATTTTATAGCAGAGGACTTACATTTATTTCTTCCTCTTAACCCCTTAACCAAGTAGACAGCTTCAAGAAATGGAAAGGTTGGTACCTGCATTAACTGTTCTTGCACAATTAAAATGGCTCATTCCAATAATAACTCATTTGAAGCACTGACATATTGACACCAATCACTAAACAAATAGTGTTCACTTGTGGAATGAATAGTTACTTTTTCACAAATTAATTGTTTCTAAACATGGTCTGCACAGTAATTATGTAACTAACAATAACTACATGTAATCTTATTAATTAAACACCTTAATTAAGGCTTAGCCCTTTAATCCCAAGAGCTATCGACATTTCAGACAAACAAAAAATATCATGAACATTAAGGCATTTGCTTGGTGTCTATACTTATACCAAAAATAATATCCTAAAGTGTTAGAATACTTGGGACTAAAAGGTTAACTTTCATAAAATATATGGGGCATTAATGATCGCGTTGAAAAGCAATTTATTTACCATTGCAAATTTTATGAATGATTGCATGATACTTGCAATCACCATTGTCATTAGCCAATAGTGACTCTATAGTTACCACGAAGATCAACCAATGTGTGCAGCTATGTGATAGCTGGTGCACTTTTCTGTTATGATGAAAAAGTGTAAAAAAGAGGAGACAAGCACAACATTGGCTATTTATAAGAAAACCTAATGGTGTTTGCAACTTCAGTACATGTACATAGTTATTACATTTTATGGGTTTTAAATGAAGGAAGAAAACAGCTATTGCAATCCACTAAAGGTGAATGTTAGACTCTTGACTCTAAAATGTTATTTAAGGGAATTTTGACTTGATTTTCCAAAATCGTAATCATGTTGTATGTACATTCAGTCGACTGATTTCTCAGACGTGGGAAATACAATGTAGCAAGGTAACCTACTTTCTCTAGAACTTAAGTGCATTCACAAAAGCTTGAGATTTTTGAGCACTCAATCTTATCACAATACATGAGCCATTAGCTACGAAGTTTGTTTCTTTCTTTTAAGGGTGGGGTTCAGCTTTTGAGTAAAAGGAAGATAATGGCTATTGCCTATGTGCACTTTGCATCAGCACAACATTATTCTGCTTAATTAATACTTCTTGGGTACACTGGAATTCTTTGAGGCACTAAATTATCCATGATGTGGTTTATGTAGCTGGGCCAGCCTGGGCATGTCATTTGTCATTTGGCATGTCATACATGTATTTGTAGAATTCTACTTTCGAGATTCAAGTTACCATGCTACTACAGTTTTAATGACTACCATCCTCATTCTGTAAGTGGACACTTCAAAAGTTCTGTTTTATGGGTGTCCACCAACAGGAGATTCAAGTGTATAGGCAAACTTTGTTTCATGAGTACATAAAACCATGACCAGCACAGTTTTCAAAGCAGGTTGTCACTTACTGCTCATGCTTAAAATATATATGCAATCAGTATGTTAGAACTGCATTATTAACTTGTGTTTTTTTTCAGTGATTGATTGAAAGAAAATTCGTGGAAAGTGCACTCAATTGTTTTGATTAGGTTTCCTTCTGTAAAATTCCTTTTTCAAGACATTATATTTTTCTCTTGAGGTGTGTAAAATGGCACGTAGTGCTGGGATAAATTCTGTGCTTAGTACCAGTAGACTCTAATGGTCATAAGAGCTTTCTGAATGTATAATTATTATTTTGTATGTTTTGTAAAAAGGTCGTGCAAAATGAGATAGATTCTCAGTACAATGCTGTTAGTGTGTGGTCATATTGAGTTTAAACAAGGGTCACACTGATATGCCAGCCTTAAAAATGTAAAGTTTTGTGGCACAAATGACAGATTTGTATGGTAAAGAAAATATATTTTATACTCTTCTGAGTGATCAACTCATTATGCCATTTTTTGCAGTCGCACAAAAGCTGAAATAGATGAATTTGCCAGTGTAACCTTGAAAGATATTTCAATTGTGAAGACATTAGGTGTTGGTGGCTTTGGACGTGTTGAATTGGTGAGTTTAATATTGAATACAAAATTGATTAAATATGTGATGCTAACAGTCTAGTCTAGATATTGTTGCATAAGATTCAGCAGTCCAGAACTTCTTGTATGTCTCCACTCTAGAAAACCCATTTTACAATTTTTTTTTGGAAGTCTTTGAAAAAGTAGCAATGAAATTGACAAAATTCTTGAAGCGCAACTTATGTACATTATATAACTCGTCTCACTGCAGTTGCTATAGACCCTTCTCGAAAATGGCGGCCGAAAATTCAAATGAGTTCAAATTAGCTAAATTATAATCGTATACCACCACTAGAAACAACAACTTTACTTTAGTAACCCTGCAAAGTTTCAGCATTTCAGGTGTAATATCAGCTGAGAAAATGTACAGTGTAGGTTGAAAGTTGAAAAATTTACAGACGTTTGTATGACTGGGGGTATAATGCATACCTACATTTTCTCAGCCGATATTACATCTGAAATGCTGAAACTTTGCAGGGTTACTTAAATAAAGGTGTTCTTTCTAGTGCTGGTATACGATTTTAATTTTGACTTATTTGAATTTTCGGCGGCCATTTTGGAGAAGGGTCTATTGGCAGTTGACTTTCTTCAGGTTACTCAGCATCTCTACTTTTAAGTTTCAAGTTTTATTTTATTTACCAGCATCTTTTCCCCAACCTGATCTTCTGTGTTGTCAGATTCACTTACAATTTTTCTTTTGTAAAGCAGGGGCATGACCAGGTTTTTTGAAGGGGGGGGGGGGGGGGGGGGTCACAATTGAGGGTACTCACCAGATTGTCATGTCGTTTTCGCTGTTGTTGTAGGTTGTTAGCTTAAAAAGGCTTACAAAAGTGGGGGGAAGGGCAACCCAGGACCCCCAAGCTACAACCCTGTAAAGAATATGCTAAGCAGAGGCGATGAGAATAGACCATTTTACAGTTGTTGGCTTAGTGACCTGGTCTCTGACTGGCAGCGAGGCTGGAGTTGGCATTGTTTTGATACAGACCTCACTGCTTTTATTGTGCAAATCAAGTTGTTCTTATGCTACAATTTGTAACTAGTTGGCATTTATATAAGAAAAGCTTAGAGGTCTGTATCAAAGCAAGGTCACCTCCAGCCTCGCTTGCATTCATGGCCAGGTAACTAAGCACACAACTGTAAAATGGCCTATTAAGGTTATTCCTCACAATTGCACTGCGCATCCTTTCTGCGCATAATTTATGGCGTCATTCAGCGCGAGTGCTGTTTTCAACTATTTCGTGTTTGTTAAGCTTTAAGGTGGCTGAACACAGTTTTGGCGCGCGCTCTTGCTATAAACGTGATTCAGCGCGCGCACAAGTATTGCATAAAAACAAACATGGCATAAATAGAGCGATCATTTTATTTGCTCAATGTTTGCGCTATCTGTACTATTTTTTTCTTCACAAGTGAACACAATGTATTGTATTGAAGGTTTTACTCTTTTATTACAAAGGTATATTAGAAAAGTAACGATGCAAAGAACTCAGCTCTGCTATTTCTTTGTTGCTAAAAGAACCCAGGTAAATGTAGCGCATGCGTAGTAAGTCGAAAAAAGTGCGATTGAGTGAAAAATTGACTTCTCGGAAGCGCTTATTTCTCGAGAACCACTCATTAGAATTTCACGAAATTTGGCACGAAAATACTTTAGGAAATAAGTAACTGGAGGATTGAAAAAAAATTGAACTTTAACAAAGGAAATTCAAGATATACCAATGAACCTTTAAAGAGGGATAATTAAAGATCTGTTTGTTAAATTATTATCAAAATAGCGTTAACTTGCGAGTATCGTTACAAGCTTGTTGCATGCAAATTATAAAGAAAATCTAATGACTAGATTTTCTGCAAATAAACAAAACCGATTTTAAACACCTGTTTATATTTGATCATGTTGCCATGGCAACGGTACATACGTCAGCTTAATTATCAAAAAGTTGAAGTTTGTGTTGTTAACTTGCTTGCTGCCATTTTTGGTGACCAAAGGATCAAGGGTTTTAGAGAAAAATGTAATTGAAACAGGGGTATCAAAAACTGTGTTCAGCCACCTTAACGAATGAACCTCTTCAGCCGCTTGTTTATTTTCTCTCCTATGAAAGAGAATAAGAAGTTCACAAGTGTATTCACCCAAAACATTTCTGAGTTAGCGGCATTAAAATTAGTAATGTCGTGACAAAAGACACTTCTCAAATATTGCTGTAGACACTGTGGCACTTACGGAAACCGCAAATAAATTTAGTCAGTCTTTGAGGGGACTCGTTCACCGATGTAGGATATAACATCGGTCAAGTTGAAACGCTTTTTGGTTGTATTAATCGACATCATTTTGTATTTTGAACTGGTTTACTTTTAACACCAACGGTGGCAACCTAATATTAAAGAACCTGCTATTCTGAGACACGACGTGACTATTTGCTAATTAAATTAGTAATTGTTTATCGATGATATGAAAATTTGCCTCTAGATTGAAACAAAATCATTCCTCTTCCAATTTTTTTATAAGTTAATAACATGATTTCATTTTTCTCAGGAAAAAAGCGAGCATATCTTCTTTGTATGTTTTTGAGAAAACAAGGGTATCATGTTACAAACTTGCGAGAAAAACAAAAGTATCAAGTTACAAATGTTGGCGTTGAAAAACTAATAAAAGTATCACGTTTGCTAGTTCAACGTATGAATGAATTTAGAATGAACGAATTTCAACTTAAAACACCACAGTAAAATTTAAAACCGTTCGTGACAAACTGTGATTGTAAGTTATTTTTGGGCCTTGAACACAGGCAGCAGATGACTCAAAACGTACTTACAGTCCTGCATAACAATCTGCACTATCTGAGATTGTCTCACTAGTTTATTTCAAAATTGAAGTTCTCATATGATAAATATTCAGTGGACAAAGTTTGAACGAAAATCTATTGTCAGTTTTAATTTAGAGGAATTACCTTAAGGAAATGTTTTTGACTTAATGTGTCACTGACTCTTCTTAAAACTACCATAAAGTTTACTTATTAAAGCTCTCACAAAGTGACAAATTTTAACGTTTTGTGCCGTCTTCAGATTCAACTGGCCAACGACAAGAGAACGTTTGCTTTGAAAACGCTAAAGA
Organism: Platygyra sinensis; assembly: GCA_019787425.1. Classification (NCBI taxonomy): domain Eukaryota; kingdom Metazoa; phylum Cnidaria; class Anthozoa; order Scleractinia; family Merulinidae; genus Platygyra; species Platygyra sinensis. The sequence goes on along the minus strand of JAHPZR010022932.1, from coordinate 61,440 downwards.
AGCACCACATTGTTGAAACAAGACAGCAGGACCACATCATGTCAGAAAAGAAAATCATGATGGAAGCAAATTGTCCCTTCATTGTAAGGTGAGGTGCTTAAATTCGGTCAAAATTGGTTGTCAAATTTCCAGTTTTAAGCTTAAGCTTACCTGCTATGGTGCCTCGTGCTCTGCGTACGTCACAGCTCTGGGAAACTGCCTTGAGATCATTTAGGTCTTATTCAGTTTCCAAGTACAAATCTTCATTTGTTCCTTAAAGTCGAGCTCTTGGAATAAATTGACGACAATTCCGACGAAGATGATATGAGCTTGTTGAAAAGTTTGAGTGATTCATCAAGCACAGCCAAGACCGGCATTTCCTGTGGTTTTGGAGCATGATATAAACGAAGGCCATTTCGTAAGGGGTCGATTCCTTTCAACCAATTGGGAAAATGCACGAGCACTTGCGATCGATATACCGGAATCAGCCGAATGTTCTTCGGGCTTCTCCGTTTTCGCGCCATTTTGTGCCACCGGCCGGAGGAAAATGGCGGGAACAGTTGTGACGGGTAAAGACTTGTTTCCATATCTCAAAGTTCCCTCTCCCTATTCACTTACACTTACATGAAATTTCTAAGTTTATTGACACAGAGACTTAGTTTCTGCACAACAAATGTTGTCTAAGTGCAAGTCTCTTCAATTATAAAGGAAAAAAATTTTTCCTGGTGACGGGAGGAATTCGAACCGGGGTGTCAGATCAGTAGTCTTCTCTCCTAACCACTAGACCACCGAGGATTCGCTGCAGGATCACGGTTTGATTCAAGTAGTAATGCGAACACCCTATATAAAGAAGCTAACCGTTAACCCTAATCCTAATCAGTATTTTCAGGGCTTAGGCCTAATCAGTATTTTCAGTGCTTAGGCCTAATCAGTATTTACTTTGTGTACGCATCACAACGTATCCAAGGGCATTTTGAGATATGGAAACAAGTCCTAACCCCTGTAACGTTTACATAAGTTTTCTCATAACTTCTCTTTTTTTATTTTTCAGGTTATATACAACATTTAAGAATAGTAAATATTTGTACATGCTTTTGGAAGCTTGTTTAGGCGGCGAGCTTTGGACTATTCTCAGAGACAAGTAAGTTGCAATGATTGTTATATATTTTCTGCAGCATTAAACTGACCTTCTGAGGCCTTTTAGTTTGAGGGACCAACACGACAAAAATACACTAAATATATTAGAAAGGTTGAGAGCCTTAGGTCAAAAATTTACTTACTAGCAATTCAGTTACTGGTCAAGTTTGTGGAATAAAGCGTACATTTGCCTGCAAAACCGAGCTATATTCACAGGAAAATATGGAGACAGTTGTATGGAAAAGTAAAATACGGTTTCTCGCTTATCAGTTCAGCTGTGCACATAATATTTAATGAAGATTTATAGAAGTACATACATTCTAAAATTCCTTTGAATTGTTCTGCTGTAGGGGATCTTTTGACGATGGAACCACGCGGTTTTATGTAGGTTGTGTAATAGAGGCTTTTACATATCTTCATGAAAGAGGAATCGTGTACAGAGATTTGAAGGTGTGTATAGTATTTTTCTTTTTTTGCGTTTTCATGTTATGTTGGTCTCCCTTTCTGTCTGCCCCTACCCTACTTATCTACTTCTCCCTTCTTCCACACCTTAACTTAGATCGCGTCTTATACTTACAGCGACCGATGGAATCGGTTACTGTAATTGTAACCTTTCAGAGTAGCTTTGACGTGTCGAAACTGTGTCGAAAGTCTCGCTAAGCTTTGGTTTTGCACTATCCGACTATCACGCTTTTAGATTTGTTTAAAAAATCGCACCTTTTTTACTAAACCAAACCGAAGTAGAATCCAAGCCAGTCGCTTGACTTGCCCGCGCTTCGCAGTTCGTACCCACTATAATTGCTTCGAGATATTTTTTCGCCCGTTTTCTTTGTAATAGGCCAGACCGATATTACCTTATGCTTTTAGGACACTCAATTAAAACTTGTTCTATATACGACCTATGATAAGGCATCCTACTCGTATTATTAGACATCAACCAGCAAGAATTTGCAAAGAGTTGTCACTCACCTGGCTGAGTGAGAATATAACTGACAAGTTTTGTTTTTATATTTTTAGCCTGAAAACTTACTACTGGATTCCAAAGGTTACTGCAAATTGGTAAGATTTCATGCAATAAGAACTAATTCCATTTTACGAAATCCCATGGTTTCATTCTATGCTGCATCAAGCCTAAAAAAATTTTGTAGTAGCTTGAAAATGAAGATCAATATCATACTCTATTCTGTTCGAAAGTGGGAACTAGATTTTTGCTAAAAACTAGTATCATTGTCAGTGATGTGCTCCTATTTTTTTTCCATAACATGGTATTTCCAAGACATGAGAAGCTAGGGTTTTTAAGCCTCTTATGATGTGCCTCTGTTTGTAGTTGATATCTTTGTTTCTTTTACAGTTGAAGTGGTATGCCTGTGAACTAGCTAGGTGTAGATTTAAAAAATTGATGTCAGTTTTTCATGCGTCTGTCCTGTTATTGAAATGAATTTCGTCATAACAGTGTCAAAGTAGCTGTGGATCCACGAGGCGATAGCCGAGTAGATCCGCAGACTACTTTCACGATGTTATGACGAAACTCATTGGCAATAACAGGATAGATGCATTAAAAACTGGCATCAATTTGTTTCTACGATAACAAATTCGTCAAATTGTCCGCTCTCGTTCGTTGATGCATCGCACAAATTATAATTTCATGTGTCTGTCCGCTTATTGACAATAAAAAGTGGCCCACAATAAACAACGACATTTGAACATTTTTTTTTAACCATTGTTTTTCCTGTGAACAAACCAGTTGGTTCTTTTATTTGTAGGTCGACTTTGGTTTTGCGAAGAAAATAGGCTCTGGACGGAAAACGTGGACATTCTGTGGAACTCCGGAGTATGTGGCGCCAGAAATCATTCTCAATAAGGTAAGATTGGATCAGTGAACGTTACAGTTTTAAAATCAAGGATGGCAAATTACTCCTTAATTCTGGCGCGAAATTCCAGAGTTAATTTTTAAGTTCACATATGACATGACAAAAGTTGCTTTGCCACCGTTGTCGAAAAAAAAACACGATTGTAAAGACTCAGGAAATTAATTAGAATTTTGACAAATGAATGTGAAGTCTTTTCCTAGTTTCACTCGTTACCATCTGGTTAACCATACTTAGTTTACTTTGCGGAAAGGTGCACAGAATTACTGTCGTTTGTCAATTTAAATACAAAGTTTTGCTGTCCTCCAGGGTCACGACTTATCAGCGGATTATTGGTCTCTAGGAATTCTTATGTTTGAACTGCTTACAGGCAGGTAAGTGACCTCCCACTTCCCTTGTACATCTTTCTAATCTTTCCTATCCACGACTTGTTCACGTTACTACTTAGGTCGCGACTTAAAAGAACTTCGCTTTGCGTGATTTTGCTTTATATCGGTTGTCGTAATCAATTACAATCATTCCTTCTTCTCAAAGATTTTCATCATTGCCTTAATTTCTGTTTTCTTTTTCATACTGAACACTTTCTGTTGTTCGCTAATTATCACCATCCAATTAAATCTGTGCGTCGTTTGTGAAAACTTGAAACAACGCAAGTGTAAGACGGCCATTTTGTTATCCTGAAGACAATGCAGCCTTGCAGTCAAGAACACATTGTTCAAAGGCTGATAATGAGCGGCATGATAAAAGCAATCTTAAACTGCCCTTGACTCCACTTGTTAAGCAGGACTTTTTGATCGAGTCTAGCGTGCCATCTGGATTCTAGAGAAGCGTTCTTCAGTCAAAAGGGGAGTCGTAATAAACAACGGTTTGAACTCGCAATTCCTGGAAAACATTATTAAACAATATCGCCGTGTCTTTCGTACACGGAGCAAGCACGGGAATAGTTATTGTGCCAGTTTTCAAAAGTTCTTTTTCCTGTGTTCTTTTGTACATTGCTAATAATTTGTTTTTTATTTTATGTCTTTGACAGCCCTCCTTTCACTGGGTCAGACCCAATGAAGACCTACAACATAATTCTCAAGGGAATTGATATGATTGAATTTCCTCGGAAGGTCCTTAAAAATGCTCATGCTCTCATCAAGAGGCTTTGTCGGTAAGTGCAAGCCTAAAAATTTCTGCAAAAACATCAAATTACTGATGTAGCGAATATAGGAAAACTGGGAGACTGGAGGCGTTTGTATAAATAGCCTCCTGTATGAGTCGTATGGGTTCTCACTGCGCATCTACTCTGTCTTTTTCAGAGACAACCCCACTGAGCGACTCGGCTACCAAAAAGGAGGTCTTAAAGACATCAAGAAAAACAAGTAAGTGGGACTAGTAAAAACCCAGCTGAGAGGGACTCAGTGTGCAATCTCCGTGACGATTTCTTTGTCGCTTTGGCCATTCTTTATCCTAAGTCATTGTTTAACTGAAGGGGTCGCCATACAGTTTTTCGGATTTGAGCTTCATCATCCGCGTGACTTAGAAAAGCGGACGCTTTCCCTTGTTTTAAACAACGTTGAGAGCAATGTCGTTTTGCAAAGCCTTTCTGCGGAGAAGCAACGAAAAGGCTGTTGTACGTTTGCGTAGTGACGAGGCAAAGCAATATGTCCACCTCTTAGACCTTTTCAATTTGTGTTCAGGTGGTTTGATGGTTTCAACTGGGAAGGTTTGAAGCAGAGGAAACTTCAAGCGCCAATCATACCAAAGGTTTGTTTAACTTTAACAGTAACGTCTTTGGTTGCCTGATTCCAGTGTTGTAATTTCACAGCCGTTGTTAGCGTTTCTATTCGTTTGCCGTGAAGGAAGAAACGTCGCATAGCGAGCCAGATAATGGCGAGACAAGCTTTACCTATATTGGTTGATACGATTAATGAAAGTATAAGTAATAGTGATGAAATTAGACAGGGATCATGGTGGTCTTATAGTGGAAGAAGTGATGATATGTCTGCTTCAAGGTTCTATAAACTGTTTTCTTTCGTATCTTTGTCATTATTATTCTTGGGACAATACCCGCTTAGATACTAAGGGAGAAGAACTTTTGCCGCCCGCACAAACTGTGGACGCCACAGTTGACTCGGGCAACTGATCAGGGCTCAAGACTGATGGCGTTGAACCTAACGTTTGTGATACACTTGCGGCTTGCTTTCGTGTTCCTGTCATGATACTTTAGTCACAAGCTGCTTCATAAATTTAAGGCCAGTATCGAGGAAGTTGTTGACACTCTTTTCAATTTCCATTCAGATCAAGTCTCCGACAGACGCATCAAACTTTGATGACTATCCGCCTGATGACGAGGTACCTCCCGATGATTCGACAGGCTGGGACAAGGATTTCTAGCCGTCCATCGCCTCGCGTGTGCTACTGCCCAATAAAAAGAAAAACAAACCTTTATTTTCTTCGTGTACAGCAGCAAGATGCCAGAGTCCTTTCCTGCTCTCGGACGTTTCTGCTCTTCCTCTATATCCTTTAGTTAGATAATTCTTATGTTTGAATACTTCTTTCATGTCTGGGAAAAGTCAAATGTTCGACTTTGAATCCATGTTCACAAAATCACCAAAGAACTTAAAAACGCTGAAGGGAGATTACCTCACTGGTGGCACATTTTGAGAATTGTAGCCCAATTTTTCAAGTTCGTCGTTGGCAATCCATCCTTATTTCTTTTCAAAGTATTATATTTCTTCTGTGGTCTTTCCGTTTGAAAGTTATTTTCAAGTTCCTTATATTTGAAGGTTATTTTGTAACCTGTTCCACCTTGTGAAATAGCTCCATTCGATCTTTGATCTTATCCTGAAAATTTTACATTAGTCACACTATAGTGTACTTTTGTCCAATATTTCCCCCTGAAATTACAATTATTGATGAATTCGAGCTGCAATGTTATAGGCTTTCCTCCCTTGCACAACCCGTCTCTCTCTCCTTAATACATTTTGCCTGCAAATGCGGTGGTTGGGGGAGGAAGAGAGATAGGAAGGGGGAAAGACTGTTTAAAAGTTGAAGCTTCAGTTGAATTAGAAATGATGATGATAATAATCGTAATATTTTAACAATATTTTATTCTTTACTGGTTTACCTTGAAGAGTCGTGTAAGCCAGGCATAATCACATATTTTTTAATGATAAATCAATGTAATTACGACTATCCGTAGTGTTAAAGCAGCGAACCAAGCTAGTTGTAAATGACGAAATTCACAGTATCTCCTCCAGAACCTTTGCGAGCAAAGAAAAACCATGTATCTATTACATAGAAAAAATCTGCTAGTGGGACATCGTTTCCAATATTCTTTCAGATCAAGGAATATTAGTTATGTAAATAATTCAGTCATATAAATGCAGATGAAACTAGAAAGTGCTACTCTATGTTGGTATTATTTTAGGATAATTGTCTTCATTGAACTATCGTGCTTTTTTAGGCGTT
>JAHPZR010022932.1:5000-40000 GCA_019787425.1 Platygyra sinensis | reverse complement strand
GTTCTCCTTTTGTAGGGTACTAGTGAACCTCTCCGCAGGCGCGGTCATAGTTCTAGGAAGCTTTCGGGACGGGTGAGCATTTGGCGGAGACTTGGACGCACTGCTACTAGTGGATCTCCTATGGAAGGCGTCACGTTTCTCTGCCGCAGACTGGAAAACCTGCTTGGAATGCCGCCGAATTTCAGCAGCGATAGTGTCGCCATGTCCGGTGAAGAACTGGAAAATCCCTTCTCCAGTGACACTGCGTCTGTTAAGAGAAAAACGAGGTAAATCAACTTCAACAACTCTTTTTATTATATGGCCAGCTTCGTAAACGGACGAGTTGAGCCAATCCTCCGCTGTGATTGGCTACCCGCGCGGGCAAGATGGCGCTGTCTTGACAGCAAGAGAAATTTTCCCGAAAGCCATACCAAAAAATTATTTCATATACCAAGCTTTTATTTACCAAGCTCTATTTCGCGAGTTTATGGACCTCGAATCCGTTCCGGTCCACAAACACGCAAAAAGCTATCTTGACCTCACAATTGGTCAATAACCCATATACAAATTATTATAACTTCCTGTATGGGATGCAAGTAAAAACAATTCCTCTACACTTTGATGGGAAGCTCTGACAAGTCTCTAGAGTCCAGCACAACCACTAAGACCCATTTAAATTCGTTGGTGGAGAGGAAAATGCCTTGTCTGAGAATATAACTCAACGACCCCAACCACAGATTTCATACTAGCACACAGTATTGATTGATTGATTGATTGATTGATTGAGCATGATTTGTTACAGGATTTTGTTGTGGTCTGCACTGAATAATATCACTATGTTTGAAAAGTAATTTCTAATAGTAAAAAGATAGCCTTTGCTTATAATTTAGCTAGCCTGCGTAGCTGGCGGGATTTCGCGCACCAGTGCATTTGTTTTGGTTGCGAAGCCGCGAACGCGAGTGGCGAAGCCGCGAGAGGATTGGTTTCACATTTCACTCGCGACGCCGCTCGCCCGCTCACGCATCCCGCCAGCTACGCAGGCTAATAATTTAGCCTGCACGTGATCGTGATCAAAAAAGACAATGTCCTTTCTTTGACAATGCAGGAAGAACTTTTGATGTCTGTTTTAAAGCTACTGAAACACTTGCAGTATAAAACAAAAACACATTGCTGTATTTCATATAGCCCTATGCCTCTGAGATTACCCCGAGACTTACTTTTACATTTTTCTTCTGCTATTTAAAAATAAGTGCGTTCCAAATGTTAAATTATTAAACCTAGGATGACTGGTTTTTCCTGAGCATTGTAAACCATGCTCAGCTTCTGTAACAAATCAGTTTTTCACCTGCCAACTTTGAGAGTGAGAAGTTGCATGTCCTTCACTCCTGCACTAGCTGCTGGCTCGCTCTTGAACCCTCTTATTTGACCTACAGACCAAGTGACCACAGTCTGGCTCCTATCCACAGCAGACTGGAGGGACACGTCCTCCTCAGTGATACACAAGATGTAGTCTCCCCTGATATTGTTATTTTCTGAGTGTGGAGTCAGCCTTGTGGTGACAAAATAACCTGTCAAACGAACAATGAGAAATTTATGTAAGATCAGGGCAAAACATAATTTGAGAGCCATCATTCCCTGTTTTGTGCTGGAACGAGCAATACCACTAGCCATGATAACCATGAGAAAATGAATTCATGGGTTTCATTTACTTTCCTATATGGGTATGGTGTTCCACTTGGCAGCCCTTTGGGCTACTGGAGCTCCACTATAAAACACAAAAGGAATGCATTTATACTACATTAGATGGGCTTACATCAGGGGGCTTATATCCAGAATAATATCCTTGTTAGCAAATAGGAGGGCTTGAATCCAGGGGTTCATAACATGGAATTTCACAGTACCACACATAATAGGGATCCTAAGGGGTGCTATAGAAATCTTATACTGTAGCATCCTTAATGCAGGATTTAAACCAAGAAAAACATGCCGAGTATTAGCTAAAAAACATCAAACAATTCCTTGTGCCAACCTGGTGGTATGGGTGTCTTGGTTTTACCCTGTGAAGTTTCCGGCCCCAAGTTGTGCCATGATTTTGAACGCACACTTGACAGGTGAGAGGTTGCACGCCTCTGTAGCTCAGGAGTAGATGCAGGACTATCATCATTAGGGACATGTGCCCACATTTCAGAAGAGCTAGTTCCGCCTACTTTGACAACAACTTTGTTTATTGCTTCTAACCAGTCTTTTGTGACTTTTTCAGTGTCGCAAGCCAAAGTGATAGCTCCTTGCTTGCTACACACAATCATTATCGGGTAACAGTGGCTCTTTGAGCTGTGAGTTTCACCAATGTAGACAATGCTATCCAGGTAGAAGGAATATTCCACTGGTTTTTGCAATTCAAATGCATTTTCATCTTTATAGTACTCCAGTCTTTGGCTCAGATTCTGTGTCTTGTTACGCAAAACAAAATATTTACTTTGCCATGCCTGCAGGAAGAGAAAAGAAAAATCAGATCTGGCTTGTTTAAAGAGCCAGAATTGCATGCCTGAGAATTAATAACAAAATCACAGTAAAGTAATTATTAATAAAATAAGGATTTAAAGCCATTTAAAGCTCAACAGAACATCAAAATGTGCCTTCTAACGGATCGTTTACTTCTTTGTTTTTGCTTTCGCTATCCTTGGGATTAGGAACACGTTCTGGCTCAAAACGGTAAGACTGAAGATCAGCCACGACCTCGGGTAAACAAATACGCTTGCCAAGACAAAGTCTCTTGATCAAGATGACCTCACGCTTAGCGGCCTAGCCTGACCTGGCCGCTAAGCATTTGTTTCAAAATGGCGGTTACCGATGCCAAATAATTAGGCTTCTTTGGAGACAAATTTCTTGGGATAGAATGCACTTTAGAAGCTTAAACTTCGGTGAGTAACTTAACTCAATATAAACTTTTTATTGGTGATGACAAAAAAATATGCTTTTTGGAGTGACCTTCTCCTTTAATCAATTAAATAAATTAGTGACCTTAAAGTGCTACTATGACGAAAATTGTATCATTCAAGTCTAAGGCATTTTAAGACATTAACAAGTAGACTGTAGAAGAGTAAAAATATTGTTTACTGTTTTCCAACATCTCTTTTCATTCTAGAGATATTCAAGTTTTTAAAATATGCAAATTAGCCAACTGATGTCATCATACACTCAACCGAATTTTGATCAAATATGATAAACAAGGATATCTGTCATTTTGTAATCAGAAATGTTTGATTTTTACAGTAAGATTCTACAATATGAGCTGAACAATTTTTGTTTCCATAGCAACCACCATGATATTGATCGCTGAGGTTTTAATTTTTTTTCCCAAGAAAATTCCACCATTGCTTCTGGCGAAGTAAACATGATCTTATTTACATGTATCACCGTCAGGGCATTCCATGGCTGACGCCAGGTGTAATACCTTTACTAGCACATTGAATATTCCCTTCGAAAGTGTACAGAAACAAAAATTTCAGATGACAAAATCACCTGGCGTTTTGCGCACAAAACAAAAATACAACTGAACTCTAGATAATTTCAGCCTTAGTAGCCAGCAACTGGTCCCAAATTACATTCTTTATCATTGCAAATGTCCTGCTGTCCATCTCTGAGGGATTTTGGCCCAAGTTTGACCAAATAAACATTTCTCCAACCAGAGGCAATTTTTTTTGTCTGAATAGTTAATTTGCTAACTTGACAAAACTCTCCTGAGGGGGAATATGACGAAAAGAGCTGAGAAATGGCCTATAATTGGCTGATGATGACATCATCTGGTGACGCCATTTGCCCCGGTGGGAGTTCGGGTCTGGTCACCGACAAAACGACAAAAAATAAACCGAAGGCAAACCATGACCTGCACCCGCCTACGGCTGCACGGTTAATTAAGTATTGAGGTCAGGCTAGAGGGGACTGGAAAAGTCATCTTATTTGCATATCTTAGTCATCTCATTTGAATATTTTACTCATTTTACAAGCTTAATATCGCTGGAGCTAATGCAGATGTTTTTAAAAGATAGCGCATTTACTCTTTTGCAGAATTCTATGTGATTAACCTCAACAATCAAGGGTAAACATTTGACCATAATAGCACCAAGATTACTCCAAACTTCCGCGGGTGTCTTCCAGAAAAAAATTCACATGTGTGCTGTTTTCATGGAAACCCCCACAAACCATATATCAATAGAACGGTTTTGAAATGCAAAATTCGATAAAATTATACTCTATTTTGCTGACTGCTTTCCTAAAGTGGCAGGAGCTGTTAACGCCAAAACAATCGAAATTCTGCCACATTAATTGGGTATCAAATGAGATCGTTGATGCAAAATAACTGTGCATTGTTAATCATTTTCTTTTATTTTAATAGGTTATCTTTTTATAGATCTGTCAAGTTCCACTATCGAAAAATTTGTGTAACGTGTTGTGTTAGAGGTCCCCATAAAAAAGTTTTTAAAATAAAAGAATTCACCGACACCCTTTTGCTCCTTATCTATCAGTGAATGTTCTGGTCAAATTTCAAATTTTGATCTTTTTATGATAGTTTTTGACAAGTATTTCTTCATTTAGACAGTTTTTCTATAGCATTTTAACTGATTACACATACAGAATTCATTGTTGCGTTTGTGGGAACGCCCAAGCTTAGTAACCAGGCATTTACCACAGACCAAGTTTCAAGGTATACCTTGAGGTTAAAAATTCATCATGAATGAACTGGCTTGTTTTCATTGCTGTTTTAGGAGTAAAACTACTCGAAAATAATCAAATCTTCAGAATTTTCGCTTGTGGGGTTGTAAGGCACTTGCATTGCTGCCATTGTGGCTCAATTTTTTTTGTTTCATGAAGAAAAAAGCTCTGATTATACAGAGAATGCAGATGTTAGCAACCTAAGTGGATCTGCACCACTGCATCCTGTCAGATACCCTGTCATGGCATCCAGGGAAGAATACCCTGATAAACCTGCTATGGGCCTGTACCCTAAGGACACCTGATAACATGCCTTCAAAACCTAAAGGACCTTCAACTGTCATATAACCTGTTCAAGGAAAACATTTTGAGCAGGCTGTAGGAGTAGTGCTAATCTGTCCCCTCTTTGGCATTGGATGCATACAAATCCATCGCAAACTACACCTTCTCCAAGCATGTTATCCATCTCCCAGTTACCACAACAAGTTGCTAATGAATGGTCCCTGGCACAAAAATAGCTATACTGTCTCTAACCATGGGCAGCATCACAGAATTCAAAAGAGAAGGGGGCTCCATAAACTGGAGTACCAAGGGTACGAGTACAGGTAACCTGTGATCAGGGGTCCTTTTTTTTTTTCGCGGCAGGAAGGAATGCCTGATACAATTACTTGACTATTCGTCTGCCACCCCCTAATTAAAATATGTCAACGAGAATGTTGGCGATGCCATCAGATAATGAATCAATTGGAATTACCGGAAGTCGCTTCATGGGTGGGAATTACACAAGGCACGAACAGCATGAATTTACATACAGTGCTGTACAGTATGACCGAGCAAAATATGGTTAATTTTGTCAAAGGCATCCTCCTGTTTCATTCGTAAATGAGTAAGTCTCAGAAGCAGAACAAGAAATGCTATCCTTGCGCATCTAGCACGTCAATTGGTAGAGATGCAGTTCCTCTTTGTAAGCTCACAAAAAGCAACGGTGGTTTTTGATGTGGCGTTGGCCGTACTGCCCATATGAAACAACACTTTTGGAATTAACTGATATATAGTGCTCTTGCGTCGGTAGCATGGTCAAAACATATCTCCCATGGCATACAATTCTATGAAAGCATTATATTTGTTCATCTTTGATAGTTTTGTTAACAGATCTCTCAAGAGAAGCATTTGAAGCTGACAAAAACTCGCTCTCTTCGCTTGCCTCATCAAATGCCATCAGCTCGTGGGATTTCTTTGAAAATCGGAAATCACACTGCAACACAGGTAACCTTATCTTTTGTTTCTTGACCAATCAGAGAAAAGTCCAGATTCTGGACTAGCAACAGACAAATAGTCAAGTAATTGTATCAGGTGTTCCTTCCCGCCGCGAAAAAACAAAAGAACGCCTGATCACAGGTTAGGGGACAGGTGGGATATGGAACAGTTTGGAACTCTGAAAGCAAGGGAAGGGTGGTTGAGGATTTTGTAATTTCCAAAGCCAGGGGGGTTGGGGGGTTAGATGGAGATGCTGTCCATACTATGGGATATATATCTTCTGGAATAACCAGGGCTCGAAAAATATTTGAATTCCTCCTTGGCCGTTGGGCAAGTAACCCTCAAATTTGGCTTGCCGGGGCACTTCCCCGCTTGCCCGAGTTTTCAAACTCATTAATAATTCATGAACCCAAGAATGGAAGTCAAACTACAGGCGTGTTTTAATGTAATAAACCCATCTTGACTGTAGTCCTCTTAGTGCTGATCACTTTCACGTTTACTTGCTTCCTAGTTCCTGTATTATACACTGTGTATCTTCGCTATGATACAGCCTCGAGTCCCGGACCTTGAGTCAATTTGTTCAATTCGTTGAAGATCATGTTCGACTCCTTGAAAGTTCACCTGCATCTTGTCTAGCTCCACGAAATCATTCTGAAGAGGGCGCGAGAAATTTATAACACACAGAATTAACAACAAATCGCCTTCCCACTTCAGTTTTGACAAATGCAGGCACAGCGTCGAATTTTGAAAAGTTGATGAGAGCATATTTTTTCATTTGGGTGAATGAAAAATAGTTTCCAGTTGAGGGAAAACGTCTTCGTTTAAAAGAAACAGTATTGTAAGTCATCTTCCAGCCTGAACTCTGAAAGTATTTTGATGACTTTCTTATCCATTCTTTTTAATAATATAACACTTTTAGCTACTTTTCATTTCGCGTGGCGGCGCCCAACTTGCATGTTTCGCCAAAAACTGCGATTTACCTGGCTTTGTTTTTGCGGTAGAAATGTATGACTTCTCAGTTTGGGATACAATTTCTAGAGTTTCAATTAATATATCATCGTTGAGTTAAGTTTTGTACAGAGAAATTAAAAAATGCTCACGAAAAAATTTCCAAAATTAAGAAATAAACACAACGTTTTCATTCCCAACGCCGCTATTTTTATCCTGGAAAGAAATTTGATTAGGGCAGATTTTGGTCACGTGCTAGGCAACCACTTCTGAGCAGTGAGCGCGCATAGTGCAATCAACCAAACGACGTTACGTTAACATTATGCTATAAATTGTAACTTTGTCAAGCTTTATCGAAACACTTCTGAGCCTGAAGCTTACCTTTTCTTCTCAAAATCGTTATCAAAAATTTAGTCGGCCAACGGCTTGCCTGCAGGGTCCTTGCCCGTCGGGCAAGGAAGGAAAGAAAGTTACTTGCCTGAAGGGAAAATCTACTTGTCTCGGACGACCAGACGGGGTTTTTTTCAAGCCCTGATCACTCAATACCACTTTACTTTCCTGGGTGGAGAGAGGGATTGTTAAGCGGTTGTCTGGGAGTTAAACACATTTGTATAACCATTACTCCGACCCACTTGCAACAAAATTATTGCAATTACAACATGATTAATGTTTCTGGTTAAGCATGTTTCAATTGATAAGGAATACATGTCAGTAGCTTGACACACAAAATTACTACAGTGGAACCTCGATTTAACGAACCTCTATTTAACGAAGTCCTCAATATAACGAACGATACTCTAAGTCCCGGCCAAAATTACAGTAAAATGTGTGGAATAGAACCTCAATACTGTATAACGAATTCCTGGATATAACAAACATAATCCGGAAGCCCAAACGTAAAATTTACCTCGATATAACGAATTACAATGTCAACACGCGACAGAAGACAAACGCTGAACAGATCAACAGTCAGCAAATCCTTTAATCCATATGGTAAAGAGACAGCAACCTTTCAGTCAAAGGCTTATTATATGTCATAGACATTGGCACTATTGTATTTCCACAGAAGTCACCTGTGTTACAAATCAATCATCAACTATGACCTCGATTTAACGAACATTTTGGTCTTTTCCCCTCAAATTCGTTATATCGAGGTTTTCGATATAACGAACCCTCGATTTAACGAACAAATTTGGCCGGTCCCCAGCGACTTCGTTAAATTGAGGTTCCACTGTACTGAACTATATTTTAAGACCCAAATCCAATTTAGTTAAATTGTAAATTTAATATTACGAACCCTTTCTACCAAATCTAAGTCACACAAGAGATTTTTAGCATGGGAGTGTGGGAATTTTTTCAGATGATCCATGTACATCCAAAGAAACCTGCCAATGTTTATCTTGTGAAGACGTTTCGAAGATTTTAATAGAAATTTTGAATATTTTGCTGTCATAGAACCCAAGATGTGTTTCAAAAAAATGCTGTCACTGGAAGTCTTAAAGTATACCTTGAAAATTAGATAACTGAAGAAAGTGGACCGTCATCTATATGAATCTTTCTCTTCTTCTGTTGATCCAAGTTTCTAATCATTTATGCTTTGAAAATGTGTTACTTAAGGCTATATATAGTAAGCCATGATTAGGCATGAGATCAAGGCTTTTACAAGTGCTAAACTGACAGCCAAGGCCATACAAAAAAGGACAAACTATTACAGATACGAGAAAGAAACACGTCTGACAGGAAACATGCCCAGGCTTGACAATGAGAAAAGGAGGTCCAATATAGGTTTGGTGGGATATGGGATGAAACTAAAAGTGAAAACAGCTAGGATGCAGTATGGCATAAATTTAAATGGCAGGATGTAGCACGATAATTCTAAAATTAATGAAAAACAGAAAATCACAGTTTATATTGCAGCGTTTTCTTTACATTTTTAAGTAGCCAGAGTTTTGTGAAAGGTAGACGGTTGTGGGGCCTGATAAACATCATCTCCTCAACATATCTTGACTCGTGAAGCAATGAAAGTAGCCGACAAAGTGTGGCAGAGAAGCCGGCGAACTTCGCCTGCTACCTGCCCTTTATACAACCTTGTACTGTATGTATACAACACAGAGAGCCGTGACTCTACCCAGGATCAGGCTCAACCTTCTGACTGGAGTGGGATGGCAGGACTAAGCCAAAAATAGAGGTGGGATGTGGGATTGAAAAGCCTGTGTCAGACCTTCAAAAAATTCTCATTTCAAGAAAAAACCCAAAGACAAGCTAAAAGTCTAGTCAGATTTTCTGACTTTGTTTTCTACAACTGTCTATTAAATTTCCAGTTTACTTGTTCTCAACTAGGAAAGTCTAGAAAATTATCATTGTTCAAAAGCAAAACCTTGAATATGTTTTTATTCAGCCATAATTTGAAGCCATATAAAAATAACTTAACAAATTTCAAATAAATCATCAGAGACTTAATTTGAAAAACAATAACAAATCTAATAATATTGTGTCTGGATGCAAAAATATATGTTTTCTGATACAAAACTGCAATATTCATCTTTGGTATTGTACAATGGCTTTGTTTTACAAAAACCGGCCCGTATGGAGCCAGTTATATTGAGAGCAGGTCATGGCATTTTGCATTCCACACAGACAGACCTGCTGAGAAATGTATTGGTCTGGATCCAAGCTTTGTGTTGCTTGCAGCCATAGATTATCAGTCTATTTCTTATTGTGTTTTATTCACTTGACCAGTGGCATCCCTTATTTGCTAATCTCTTCTGCCAGAGATGGATTTTATGCAAAGGATACTATAATCAATTACAGCAAAACAAATTAAAAGATACAGTGTGTTTTTTTTTAAAGGATCATATTTGAATCTCAAATGCCTCCCTCACACAGGGTGAAATAGTGAACAGTACGACGCCATTTTCTCAGAATGTATACAACATAAATTAGGCATAAAATGGAAGATTACATCATACTGTAGATGATTAACTATGAGGGAATAAAATTTTGACAGAAAAAATGTTTTAAAAAACAATAATGAAGTTGTAAAATGTCAGTGCTGTAACACAACTTGGCATATTAAACACTACTCAAGCGTTAAATATTGAATAAAAAGTAAATAACAATATATTTGAACCAAGTAGGACAGCAGTGCAAAGAAAGTAGAGCGGTTTAATCTGTGAAATGAAAAGAAACAGGATTAACCATATCTATAACAATTTTATCTCACCTTAATTCTGACTTTTGTCGAAGTTGGTGGTCGTTTTATCATCATGTAACCATACTTGATGATGTCTTCAGCTTCAAACACACCGTAAATATTATACTCAGCCATCATTAAAAGATTACCACATTAGGATTTTCCAAAACCTGAGTCAGGCAAAAAGATAATGAGATCAGCAAAAACAGGAAATATCATTGCTAACGAAATACGTATGAGAAGGGGAATACAAGGTACGTCCTGCTAAGTTCAAAGGAGGATTTCTTTTTGTTTCTTTCGCCTCCAGGAAGCGACAAAAACAGAAAGAGGAACTTTGAATCACAGATAAAGCGAGAAAAGATAATAAGTACATTACTTCCGTCAGCACTGCTTGCGCTTACACCTTGAGGTAGAAATAATATATCGTATTCAAGACAAGAGTGAAAATTGGTCGACAGCCCGATGAGCCTATTCAGAGCAAACAAGAATTCGATCATTTAATAGACCGAGCTGCAAGGAAATCGCAGAGACGACAGCTTAATCCGCTTAAATTTTTATTTTGAACGGTCATTTTACCGATGACACGGTTCAGTGGTTTATGGAGTATCCACCCAGACAGAAGTACACAGCGGTCGAAATATATTCCGAATATTCGCATTTAACACACCATCAAAACACGAATTATCAATTTTTCAACCTGGTCGAACTTGTTCTAAATTTTTTTCTTCTACTTACCTCAGCGGGGCATAGAATTTATTTAAACAGCAGCCTAACGTGATCGCCATATACAACTCACATTTATAATGACTGCCTGCAAGTCGGTCCAACTCATCCTGAATGTATGAATTAAAATTCTTCTTGTATTTGTGTGCGCCGATGCAGGATCCTTAAATATGGAGAAGCATACAATTTGGAACCTTACAAAAGAGCCGATCTTAATTTTTCACTTCCGTACGAATGAAAAACTATCGCGTGTTTTTAGGAAATTTCATGCAAAAACCGCAAGGAAGTGCGAATTGGCACGCATCGCGTGTTACTAGCGGACGACCAAGAAGTCATAAAGTCGTTCTTATAGTCCAAAGCATTTAAAAATTTCAATAAAATATTATGTTACCGCTATTTAAATTACTGCTCTTACGCCCCGTTGATTAGAAGCTTTAACTATGTTGTCAAAAGCTCAATAATTAGTTCGCTTTATAAGACTGCCACGTTGCTAGCGTATAGCAAAATTCATCCAGCTGTAAAATGAGCGAGCCGCACGCAAGAGTTAAGAATCAATAGCTAGCGATACTCACCTTCCATTTTGTTGCGGTCCCAATTCAGAAAACGAACCTCTTTCGCTGACAAACCGTACAAACAATAACTGTGATGACTCTGTTGTTCTTGGCAAAGAAGAAATTATTAGTGTTACTGTTTTTGCCGGGCCGCTCTAGATGGCTCTCGATCGAGACTAATGAGCAGCGAGTTGTAAGCTCAATTCATAACATAACATAGTTGCCAAACTCCAGTAAACCATCGTTGACCCTACATTAACATTTTCCAGCATTTGTATGTAGTACAGTAGAAGACTGGATGATCGGCTTCAACTGCAGAGCACGCAAGATGACGATATGAAAGGAGATTTTCGATCAGAATTCGAAATCAGCAGAAATGAACTCTTGCCAATTGATGGCCAGCGCCGCAACTTCGCCACTTGTCAACTTGAATTTCAGCACATTACAATATCTTAAGCTGAAGGTCTCAGTCGCTCAACATTCGGACAACAAATCTTGATCCCCTTTACATAACTAGCTGATTTCCCAGCTGTCAAAACAACAAAACCCATAAATTATTCCGCAACCTATACACACGGTGCCTCTAAACATGTTTCCCACTATTTTTCAATCAGAATTGCTGCAGCACTGTATTATGGGAAGGCTTGGTAGCCACTCCTTGTGCTGGGAATCAAGATGTCGGAGCGTAAGGTGTTGAATGTAAGTAAAATGTGGATTTCTTGTTCTTTCCTATTCCACCGAATATGACCGATATCAAGATCTTATTTCCAATTTTTTTTTACTTAAAAGCTTTGAGCCTGTGGAACCATAGTATCTCATATGATGATGTTTTATCTTGCATGTGCAGCTTTCTCAGAACGTAAACTATAATTTGCATTGAAACCCCTGTATTTGTCACTGTGTACAAGCTAGTACTCGTTGTCCATCTCCTTGGTTCCTTTTGGCGCATAAGACCTTTACTCTGGCTTGCCACTGTCGTCTCACACATGCGGCAGCATCTAATTTTGACGTTCTTTCATGATTCTTGAACATATTTTGTGTTTAATATACCTGCCAACTCTCACGCCTAAGGCGTGAGTCTCACGCCTGCGGGTTGAAAACTCACGAGTCTCACGCCTGCGGGCCAATTTCTCACGCCTGATTGAAAAATGTGAGTTGTTGCCGTCTTGCTTGACACAATTTCCAAAAATATGTTAACTCAGACGCATGTAAGGAACGAAAACCATGTGTAAAATGAATAAATGGCAATACCTTACCTCGCGATCTCTGATTTTTGAAGTGAAAAGCACTGGGAGTGAACTATAGCGCTGATTTTATCAACTAACGTCGCTCCTTGTGGCTAAGCGTTTTCTCGATAAGTTCAACTTCGGTAGACTTCGGACGTCTTCGGGAATCTTTGGAAATGATTGTGTCGTCTTCAAAAATCTCAGCACTCCCAGGATAAAAATCTCACACCTATATCTCAGAAAAAGTTAGCAGGTATAGTTTAATGAGTTTTTTTATCATGCAGTATTACCACTGTTTTGTTGATACGTGACTTTGGAAAACAAAACACCCGCGGAAACGTTTCCAAAATTTCCGTTAGTCTTGGGTGTTATCGACAGATCAGATCGAAATCCACCAATCTCAGCCACTAGTGTGACCATCAGACCTTCCTTACGTCATGCTAATGGGCTGTGATTGGTGGATTTCGATCCAATCTGTCGATAACATATATGATTGACGGAAATTTTGGAAACGTTCCCCGGGTGTTTTGGTTTCGAAAGTCGCGTATCAACGAAAATGGTGGTAAGTATTGCATATGCTCAGGAAATTTTTCAGATGTTTTTTCACTTCCTGTTATAAGCCTGATTATTTTTTCAAATTAAGTTTTAAATTCTGTGCAAAAGGTAAAATGGGCCAATTCCAGAAAATATCCATATCCAACCACGGATGGCTTCCATGTTTTAACCCCCCTTGCCTTCGGAAATTCCATAATCGTGAACCCCCCCCCCTTCCCCTTGAGAATTCCATAATCATGAACCCCCCTTCCCCTTCAGAATTTCTGTTTTTTTTTTTTGGAAGTACAGTTTCTCCATTCTCAGATCATAGTTGGAAACCCTTCAGTTCCCTTTTTATGCCATTATAGAAGCACAATTAGCAGTCTGTGAGAAGTGTTACAATACTTTATTTCGAAATAACATACAAATACGTAGTTATTGAGAAAAAGGAAACCCAGAGGTCAGCCCTATATCAAGGGTCTCCTAAAGATAAGATATAAAATCTAAGAACACTATAAAAACTAGTTAAAAAATATGAAAAAAATCAGTTAACAAAAACAGATAAGTATCATAAATAAACATAACATGGCAGTTCAATAAATATTCATATGATTCTTCAGTCTTAATTTAAACTTACTAACGTTAGGACTGTCACAAAAATTGAATACATTAATAGGAAGATCATTCTAAGGTTTGATAATTCTGACAAAGAAAGAGTATTTATAACAGTTCAATTTTGCGAGTTTGATTTGTAACTTATATGGATGGTTAGATCTCGACTTAGTGTTCCTGCACAGTTCAAAATAATCGCTGAAATTTAATCCATTCAGATTGAATACGATCTTATAGCATTCTACCAGGGAAAGAAAATCCCTCCTTTGTACTAAAGAGTTCCATTTAAGAATTTTAGACCTCTCCTCATATGCCATCTCTTGTCTTCTTTGAGAGGCAAAGGACTTGCTTAGTGTGCAATCTAGTTGAGCCTAGCGGTATATAGTGATAAATTATGGTTATATACATGTAGTCTTACAGTCAAAACGCCTGAAGCGTTCCGCCTAAAAATGATTAATGCATTCATTAATCCAGAGCCGTTTCGATTCTTGGCTTCGAATTTCGAAAAGTCAACTGAATATTGTAATCATCCAACTGTAGCGTCCATTCGAGTATCGAATGTTGATTGGAGTAATGAACAATACATCAAACGACAGTTGGTCACGCAGTGGAGGAGTCCTGGAATGAAGGTGCCATTTTGAGCTCTTTCGTCCACCATGGTGTTCATTTAGTTCACGGATGGCAGAAAACTAACTTGGCTCTGGTAGAAAAACTAGAAGCGTTCTTGGAAAGGACGTGTTCAGATATCAGGAAAGAAATTCAGGCAGAGATTGCGGAACTGTTGCCAGCAACATTCCGTTTCATAGTCTGGTAAGTCCTTTGGCACTTGTAGAAGAGTCTATCAATGTCCTGGGAAAATGTGCTGTGCAAGTCAGTGTGCTAGTATTGGAAAATCATTCCAATGACTACCCTGAAAACATTTTCCGTATTTGGAACACTTTGTTATTAGTTTCAATCAACATTCAATATTCGAATGTACGTTACAGTTAGATGATTACAATATTCAGTTGACTTTTCGAAATTTAAAGCCAAGAATCGAAACAGCTCTGGTTTAATGAACACATTAATCATTGTTTAGGCGGAACGCTTCAGGTGTTTTGACTGTAACTGGACTTCAGGCTTGATTTAAGTGCTTTTAACACTTCACAGCCTAATCCTTACTATGTGGAATTATATTTGGGTAGACAAAATATGATGTGACTAAATTAATGTAATTTAGGCAAGGTTTGACTCAAGCCAATGTTAGCCAGTAGTCTCTCAGGGTAGCCATACTCTCTAGGGTCTCGTATGGCATTTTGCAGGGCTTTTGTGTTTTGTCCACTTTGTGAGATCATGTAGTTTGCCTTGAGTGCCATTTGTGCTTTTGCTCCTTCACTTCCCTCCCTTTGGCTGTTGACAGTAAGTGTATAGTGGTAAGTATTCCTACTGACTTTGTCGGTGTGATGGTGCCTGGTGGTTGCCACTCTCAGGGTTGCCATGGATAGCTGCATGCCGTGCTCAAGGCTCATATTTTGGCTACATCATCCTGTAGGCACCTTTCTCAAGCTCATCAGTTGTTGATGAGTTTAACAAAGCATTATTTTCATTCTTGGAGTTCTGTGTTCCTTCTTTAATCTACAGAAATACTACCCGCCAGATTTTGATGCATCTAAAATCCCTAAGCTTGGACTTTCCAGGGATCGTCAATATGTTGTTCGACTTATGGCTCCTTTTAACATGAGGTAGGTGTCTGAATGCTGACCAATGAGAGTTATTTTCAATTCACTTAGGAGACAAACAGTAATGCAAGCCATGAGAACTTGCTATTTTATAAGCATTTTACAGGTATGTGCTTGTCCATATGCACTGTCCAGCTAACCTATTCCAGGCATTACAGCACAAAAAATAGTGAGTGAAAATATATATAGGGGAAAAGAGAACTGAATGCCTGGAAGAGGCTAATGTCTAGCTGAGCAGCAAATAGACCAAATTTATTTTTTTCGTGTGGAGATTTATAAAAAAGTTATTTACTTTGTGCTAGTATCAAACTATCGGCATTGAAAGTTCTCATGACATTTATGGTGATGTAACATCGTAAATAGTTGTACAAAATGAAAAATGTGATAATTATTTTTTTCATTTTAGGTGTACAACTTGTGGGGAGTACATTTATAAGGGAAAGAAATTTAATGCCAGAAAGGTGGGTGCAGGTAACATTTAGTACTGATAATATTGTTTCAAAAATGTTTGTGTTTAAAGTCTTTTGTCGTCATCATATACATGAACATGTGCAGCAAGATCATTATTTACAGTGACGTCAGTAAAACCAAGTTTAGGCAGGATGAAACAGTGAGATGTTCTGTACATGCATATAGCAAAATTCAATAGTCACAAGCACAGTTATCTCAAAACGTTCTCAGCTCTGTGACTTGTGATTGTTGCTTTCTTTTGTTTTAAAATGTAAAAGTGAGTACAGTATTAAAAATAAAAAGGATCTCACTGTAGCTTATTGACATTTAGTTGACTTTGGTGTAGGAAACAGTGCAGGGAGAAACCTACCTTGGACTTTTGATATTCCGATTCTACATTAGATGCCCAAGATGCATATCAGAGATAACATTCAAGGTAACCATTTGTCCTTTAAAGACAGCCTTGTTTTTAAAGTTTAGCTTCTATTATCTTGAGCTACTGCCAGTAGAGCTGAGCCATATCATCAAGGGAGAACCTGACTCGAGATAAGGCAAAAAATGAGATTCCAATTTTTGGAAGTGTCTACATGCAGAGAAATGGAAGTAGGTAAGTTGAAAACAAGGTTAAAAAATGAAAGGTCAATTTATCTTTACTTTTTTTAGCTTTTTTTCCCGCTTAGTTTTAGTTTGGATTGAGAAGATATATCAGTCACTCAAGACTGTGCTTGTCCATATTTTTGAAACACCTCAAAGCCCATCAAAAAATTCTCTGCTGTATATACAGTATGTCATTTATTTTCAGCGCTCTTCTTGATGTTTGAAGTGTGGTCAGACATGGCCATTATGCCTAAGTTTTTTCAAATGGTCTCAACTTCCATTCTGTGTATTTTGATAATAATATTGTGGTCACTGATGAAGTATGTTGATTTTGAGTTGACCGTGAAAGGATGCAAGATGTATGCGACTGTCTATTTCATCCTCTTCTGTGATAATTGTAGACTGACCCTGAAAGCACAGACTATGTTTGTGAGAATGGAGCAACTAGAAACTTTCAGGCTCAGAAACTTATGGAAGATGAAGAGAACAGAAAGCAAAAGGAAGAAGAAGAGGAAGAGCAAAACAATCCCATGAAGGTATAATAAAGCTGTTCTTAAGTGTAGGGTTCCTCATAGTTAATTACAATATACATGTACAGTGGAACTCCATCTTTTTGCCACCCCATTCAAACGGTGGTCTCATGGCCACTTTATTCTGGCCCAAACAAAAGCTCAGTCAGTTATTTTTTTTAAAGAACCCCTTTACAGAGGGTTTCACATAACTTTTGACGAACGGGTTCCGAAGTTTGTTCGGAATTTCCGAAGTTCGCTACGAACTTGGCAATTTCATTACGTAGTTGTCAATCAAATCATGAACTTCGAAACGAAGTTGTGAATTTCACGCCGAATTTCGTTGGGAAGTTGCGAAGTTCCTCGCTAGCGAAGTTCGCGTCATTCGATGTAGTTGGTTTGGTAATGTAACTACACATGAATTTAAACAAAGTGAAAACATTTCTCAACCAAGCAAGGCTTATTTTATGATGTTTACTTCTGAAATGTAAATTATTTGAGGTACAGAGGGACTCCACATCACAGACGGATGGCGCGACTTGTATCTGGTTTACAGTGGTAATGCAAATACGAAAGTTCAACAACACGACAGTGAAATATTTTGTTTTTTTCACGCAATTTCTAGAATGACGTATGTCCTATAAAAAGGTTTTTTATCTCTGATATATTTAAACGTAAAGTACTTTTAAACCACTATGCGTGGAAGTTCTATCTGAAGCTACCCGAGAAAAAAACCAACACGACAGAAATTGTAATCTATTTTTAGGCAGGTATCGGATAACATCTGGGAAAATTCAGTTGCAACATATTATAACGCATTTTAAAACTAGTAATTCCTAATTGACGTGACCACAACGTCTAAGGAAATTCCGAGACAATTTCACCAAATGGCGCGAACTTCTCTCGCAATGAACTTGTTAACTTCCCAACGAAGTTCGGCGTAAAATTCACAACTTCATTTCCAAGTTCACAATTTGATTGACAAGTACGTAATGAAATTGCCAAGTTCGTAGCGAACTTTGGAAATTCCGAACAAACTTCGGAACCCGTTCGTCAAAAGTTATGTGAAACCCTCTGTAATATAGCCACACTTTTAATAATGGTCAGATTTTTGTGGCCCATTGATGACCAGATTAATGGGGTTCCAAGTGCTCTACTTTAGATTGATGTGCAGAACTTATATCTTGCAAAGTTTGGGGTGAGGGCTCATAGTTCTTCAATAGCAAACCTGACTTGTTTTTCACAGTTAATTATCATCTGGACATGACGTTATTCCGTTTCGGTTTGTTGTGTTTGATATGTAGCTGAATTTAAATGCCGAGTCTGGGAAAATGTGTAAGAGTAATATGAAGTACAAGACATAAAGTTTTTGATACACACCATGCTGAGTTGGTAATAAAATAGGTGATGTCTTCAATGTCATTAGTGATTTTCATTAGTTTTAAATGATTAGAAGTGACACCAGCTTCTTACAGAATACAAATATAAGCTTAAAGGGCCTATGAAGTAAAAAAATAATTGCTGCTTATTTGAAGCGCTTTTAAAAGTAAAGGAATATGGCATTTTCCTTTTGGGAATATCTTTTTTTCTTTTTTAGAGATATTACATTTTTGTATTATGCAAATAAGGAAAGTGATGACCTCATAGGTGGTTCCACTAAAACAGTACAACACTCAATCAAGAATATCTCCAGAAATATTGGAGCAGTGTTCTTCAAACTTGGCACCAGAAACGTACATCACAAAACAAACAAAATGACACCCCATTTGTTGTTGCCATGGCAACACTCTTGGCTCCAGTCTCTTTCTGTGAAAAACCAAATGTGCATATTAGCAATCTTTTAAACAGGGACAGAGGGTCTAGCTTGGCACATGCATGGTTCCTATATTAAATTGTTATTGGTGGATGATCCTTGTTTAGGATAAAATCTGGGAATTTTAGTCTTAATTAGATCAGAACCAGCGGCATAAGTGTTGCCATGGCAATGGCATGACAGGTGTTATTTTGCTTCTTTTGTGGTGTACAGCCCGGATGCCAAGTTTGAAGAACACTGCTTTAATATTTCTAGAGATGTTCTTGATTGAGTGTTATAGTGTTAGTGAAACCACCTATGATGTCATCACTTTACTCACAAAAACTTAAATATCTCTAAAACAAAACAAAGATATTCTAAAAAGAAAAATGCCACTTTTCTATACTTTGAAAGGCCTTTCAAATAAGCAGCAATTATTTTTTTATTTCATAGGCACTTTAAGCAGGGAAAGGAAAGCCAGAAACTAAGAGTTCAGAAATAGGTCTTATGCACTATTACATATCCTGCTCAAACTTCACCACCAAGCCTCATTTGCACTACATATTTTCTCAAACCTTTGTTGCCTTGGTGTTGTTTTCACATGGGTATTCTTTTCATCTTCTCTGGGAATAAGTTCATGATACAATTTAAAATTTGCATTCTCAAGCCAAGGCTTGGTGGTGATTTTAGCTAGTCTGATGTCATCACACAGGGCTATTATATTTTATTACTATCAAAGTCTAAGGGCTGGTTCATACTAGCGACGGAATCGGAAGCGGAGTTGGTATCGGAAGCGCAAGGAGCGTTACAATCCAGTGTAAATCAAAAATCGGAATCGGAAGCGGAGTCGAAAGCTTGACGGAATCGGAGTCAGAAGGATCAGAAGAGTTTCTTTTTCTTCCGATTCCGCTTCCATTGCTTCCGATCCAGTGAGAATAAGGTGAACGGAATCGGAATCGGAAGCGGAATTATCAGCCAATCAAAAAATTCATTACAAGGCCCTTTCAAACTTAGAGCAAGAAAAAAATGACGGCTAGAGGCTGTAAGACAGTTCCCCGTTCTTTATGACAAGTCCTGCAGGGTCTTCAAAGATAACAGCAAAAAAAAGGCTAGCATGGGAGGATGTCGCTAGACAAATAAAACTTAAGACCAGTATATATTGCAGTAGTAAATACAGTTTCATTTGTTTTCATTAGTCAGGATCATGCTGTTCTATGGCTGCAGTTTACTCAGGTTTTTCCGTTTGGGTATTAATTACTGTAGTATATTGTGTCTGCTGAGAGATAACCTGAGAAAAAAAAAGCATAGCTACGTTTGGCGAAATGCGGGATGGGAGTAACGCTGAAAGCGAGGCTAACGATTCCGCTTCCGTCGTTCCGATTCACACTAGATCAGAACTTTCTTCCGATTCCGACTCCGCTTATGACTCCGCTTCCGTCGCTTCTGTCACTAGTGTAGACCAGCCCTAATGAATCTTTCTTTATCAGAGAGGGAATTTTATATTTCATGCATTTCTCATAGGCTCTTGAAAAGAGGACAAAAGAATCCAAACAAGAGATGGACATTTTAGAAAAGTTAGAAGAGTTGAGAGATCTGAACACAAGGCTTGCTAATGGTATTGTACTTAGGAAAGTGTAGCTAGACACTGTAATTTTAAGATTGATAATATCACTGAATGTAGATGAGAATGATAGTAAGACTTAGTTATCAGTGTGACATTTCATGGTATCCTTATGATGATGCAAACTGAAATCACTACCATGTGAAAAGCAAATCCAATTTATTTAATTAATTTTGTTTTTTAATGGCCTAGTATTTAAATAATTTAATTACCTTCATTGCATCCATGTCAGGTGTAATTTTGAGATATTTTATAGCTGCCAGGTCTTTCAGTCAATGTCAATTAGTTTGATTCATAACTAATTTTATTTGTTGCTGTCACTTGTTCATGAAGCAGACAATGTATTCAGCTGCTGATCAGTGCATGTATTTAGGTTTGGTTTGGGTGTCGGGGTACTTTAAAAGTTTTTGTAGTAATTTGAGTTATTTTGTTGTTTCACTTAGTTGATTATGACTCCTTATTGGAATTAAATGCAAAGGCTGCAGAAGAAATGCGAGCTAAAGAAAAAGAGGAAGATGAACAGCTAGTACAGTAAGTATAATTATTGTAGATTTGTCATATTTAACTTTAGGTCATGAGTTACAGTGTTTTTTGTTATTTTTTCTTTTTATTGCTGAGCAACAAAAGAAATAAGATTTATAGCAAACAGACAGCCTTAAATATTAAACATTCTCTGGACAATGGTTCTTACATTGTTGTGGTAGTTAACCTTTAATATTTAATTATAGGTCTATATTTGGGGCCCAGAAGATCCAAAGAAGATTGAGCGATGACAGTGAAGATGATGAACTTGAAGAAGAAAACAGATCAAAAACCAGAAGAGAATTACCAGGAGAAAGGAAAACTGCAAGAAGAAAAGCCACAGACATTTTGGCAGAGGTAACTTCTTTCCCAAGTACATTGCACAGTGTTAGAAATAAATCATGTTAAATCCTCATTGTCCAGTGGTGGAGATAGTGGACTGGTTTAGGGATGCTCATCAGAAAGGCACTTCAATTCATGTTTGCCTAAATTTCATTGTGTCAGTGATACTCACTTAGACTTTAATGAAGGCTTTTTTTTGGAATGAAATCTTAGCCCTGGTTTGTGGTAAGACTGTTTTCAATTGGTACTGAACCCACAACCTGTAGGAATGTGATTAGATCTTGTCACTCAAATACATGATCATCATTATAGAAGCAATTCTGGTGTGATGTTCACAAAAAAATTAATATTTGTCTTGTAGGACACCTCCGACACTCCACAACCAGCTCAGAAGAAACAAAAGACATCTGGTAATGTTAGCATTGGAAAGCTGCAGAATAAATCTCAACTGGCATCTTTAGTAAAAGTGAATAAGGACAAAAGTAATGGACAAAAAGCTGCTGTAAAAGTAGTTATTAAATCAGAAACTGTCACAGCTGCACAGGAAGACACATCACAAGATTCACAGAAAGACCTTGGGAAAGTGGATCACGGCAACAAAGGTGGAACAAGTGCACTTGGTTCACTAGGAATGCTTGGAGATTACAGCAGCAGTGAAGATTCAGATCAATAAACTTACTAGTGGCCAAATGTTATATCATTTTTTAAAATTATTTTGTACATATTAATTTAAAGCTTTCTATACATGTATGGATGGCTTTGGGACAGACTTCAGGAAAACCATTGGTTTTCTAATTTACATGTATAGCTGTCAGAGACCCTTCCTCATTTGCAGGGCCTCTTGGCTTCCCATCTTGTCAGTACTTCCATTAGAGTGGGAATATTATGAGACACTGGCAAGGAGGTTGTCAGAGACCAAGTGAAGTTTTTGAACAAACATATTGTAAATTGAATGACACGTGCATATTAGAGAGGTACATGTTGTTTAGAACCAAGAATCTTTAAATTTTGGTCCAGCTCACGAACTAAATGAACTCGGGTTATAATGCTCTATGCATTTTTATCATCTGTAATTGATCATGGGTTTATTCCTCTCTTACATATAGTTATAAAAAAAATAATGTGGATGTAGTAAACATGCAATAAATACAACATTTAATATCACTTATGCACAGTAATTTTGCAAGAGAAGTCAATTTCACCCTCAACACAATTCTAGATAGCTGGTAGCATTTTAATTCATTGAACAAAATTGAAAAACTATGGTTTATCCCCAAATTGCAGACCCCCAAAATCCTGCTGAAGTGTACTGTGCTTCTATGGTTTCGATTGACAAGAAAACTGCAACATTGTCAAAGTTGTTTTTTTAATGAAAAGAAAGTCATAGTAAACTAGCATACCATCAGGAAACTCTACACGAGGTACCACAGCTACAATTTATTATTCTAGAAACATTTGTTTATTAGGTAATAACATGACATGCAGTTGTTATGACTATTTACTTCACTCCTCTTTAATGTGTCTATCCTGCATAAGATATTTTTGGATTTCAGTTCCCTGTAAACTGTGCCATTCTAGAAAACATCCCTACATTCCCATTTAAAAGGGAAGGTTTCTTGGTTTGATATCCTGTCCCAATCCCTTCAGAAATTCCAGTTTAATATAAGTTATGGTTCTTGAGACTAACTCCCTCCAAATTTACAGTGACCTTTCATTGGATTCCTAGGTATGGATATTTTCTGGAACTACACAATGCATGTAAATCTCTGGCCATTCATAGTCTATTTCAGAGTTCTTACCACTATTAAAGGAACATGTACCTACAGGCCTTAAAATAGCTGAGCAAAAGTTCCTTAATGTGTCTGCCCAGTTACTGATTATGAATTTCATTATAACATTGTCAAAGTAAAATAATAGACTGGTTTATTATTAATCACATCGCAGTAAAATACTGAATTGCATAATTATTTACAAACTACACATATACAAATATAAATATATTGACTTTTAAGTTCTTTTAAAGTAGCTATGATTCCACAAGGAAATAGCTGAGTGGACCCGCAGACTAAGTATTTGGACTATGTTATGAGAAAATTGATTGTCGATAACAGGGCAGACACGTGAAAAACTGACATCAATTTGTTTTTGCCGATAACAAGTTGTCACATACACTGTCTTGTTCTTTCTCACTCATTCATGTCTGTCTGCTTATTGACAATGAAAATTAGCCAACAAATGCATGAGAAATTCAGTCTGCAGTTATTGTAAAAAAAGTTGTACAAAAAAAATATATTTCCACCTCAAGTGGCCACAGAGACAAGTTTTGTTCCTAATTAAAAGTTGACAGTTAAAGTGGTACTATGATCAAATTTTTACCCCTTGTTTTTTTGAGTGTATCACATAGTATTCCATGAAAGAATTAAAACGCCGTTTACCATTTGTAAATATCTGCATTAGTTCTGGAGATATTTAAGTTTGAAAAATCGGTAAAATATGCAAATGAGTGTGTCAACATTTTTATTATTCAAATTGCATACACTGCAAACAAAAATCATCAAAGTTTGAGTCAGCTGAATTCATGGTGTAATGACAGTGGTGTATTGAATTTACACCACGATAATGACGTCAAAGAGGTTGTTTCGTCACAACCCAGTGTCACATGGTACAAATCAACCAATCAGAAAATCAGAATTCGTACAGTATATGAAATTTGAATAGTAAAAAGTTTTAGTGTATGTCGATCATCAGTAATCTCAATTGCATATTTTTTTCAAATTTAAATATCTCAGGAACTTAAAGGCAGATATTTGCAAATGGTAAACAGAGTTTTTACTCTGTGGAATTCTATGTGATACATCTACAAAATTAAGGGGGGAAAATTTGACATAGTACCACTTAAAGAACTTATATACATGTACTATGGATGGGCATGGTTAAAGAGGAGCTGAATAAAATTTTTTTAGGTAAACATTAACAGTATGTATTTGCACCATGAGAGAAAACCAATGAGAAGACCGTACATAATTGTAATAAATTATTGTATGTGTGGTTTGATCTGATATGTGGCTGGTCATGGCACCTAAACATGAGAGGTAAACGTTAAGTGTTCACACTTATTCAATTACCCCAGTAATACTTGGCTTCACACTAGAACTTTGTAAGTGTAATCTAAGTGCACTTGGAACCTACTTGGACTTTACTTAGTGACCATGGAAAGATTCAAGGTTCAAAGAAGTTAAGGTGGCCGAACACAGTTTTAGCGCGTGCTTTTGCTGATGGAATTCAGCACGTGCACAAGGATTTCAATAAACAAACATGCCGTCTATAGAGCGATTATTTTATTTACTCAACAGCCGCACTATCTGTGTTGTTTTTTCACAATAATTGAACGCAGTGTATTGATGGCTTTAGTCTTTTATTACAAAGATATGTTAGAAAAGGTAACGATGCAAAGAAACCAGCAATTCTCAGCTTTTGTTTGTTACCGAAGGAACCCAGTTAAATGCAGCGCATGCGTAGTAAGTCGAAAAAATTGCGATTGAGTGAAAAATTGACTTTCGGAGATGCGCCTATTTCTCGAGAACCACTCATTAGAATTTCACGAAATTTAGAGCGAAAATACTCTAGGAAATAAGTAACTGGGGGATTCAAAAAAATTAAAATTTAACAAAGGAAATTCAAGATATGCCAGTGAACCTTCAACGAGGGATAATTAAAGATCTGTTTGTTAAATTATTATTAAAATAGCGCTAACATGTGAGTATCGTTACAAGCTTGTTGCATGCAAATTATAAAGAAAATCTAATGACTAGATTTTCTGCAAATAAACAAAACCGATTTTAAACGCCTGTTTATAATTAATCATGTTGCCATGGCAACGGCACATACGTCAGCTTAATTATCAAAAAGTTGAAGTTTGTGTTGTTAACTTGCTTGCTGCCATTTTTGGCGACCAAAGGATCAAGGGTTTTTGAGAAAAATGTAAATGAAACAGAGGTATTGAAAACTGTGTTCAGCCACCTTAAAGTGCACCACCAAGTATGGTCTACACCACACTTGAACAAACACTTGACCAATAGGCAATGGAAGCCAACTGAAAGTGATGTGCAGCATTGCTACAATGCTGATGAACGGACCAATAAACAACTTGCTTGAATTTCATTTTCATAGACAAGCTAAACCATCGCTTTATTAGATTATTAATGTATAATTTTATAACTGTGATGATTTCTTGATCATATTTAGATGAAAACAGCACAATATAAGCATTAGATATTATTATAATTATCATCATCACCATTATAATTATTGTTGTTGTTGTTATTATCATCATCATCTGACACCTGGAATGATCTTTAATTAGACTTGCAAAAAAATTAATAAGGAACCAGCCCCAGTTTCAAGTTTCAACCAGGTCATCTCCTTGCACCCAAATAACTTTGTTGAACATTGGACGAGTTACACCGAAATGCATTTGCTTGGTTAGCTTAAGCCCAACAGCAAATTCTTTACCAAAATCCGCTTTATTGAGTTTTTCTAGAGAAATAAAAAGATGTTGTTCTTTCCATTGTGCTGCTCCTATTGTTGTGCTTCTCTTTAGCAACAAAGGAAATACGCATTTCTTCACGATTTCACTGCCGAACAATCATTTATGGCTGATTTTACTGCAAAAATGCTGCAAGTAATATAATTTGTCATCAGGTGTGAAGCAAACTTATCTAACGTGCGACTTGAGATTTTCAAGTGCATTGAGTCAATTAGTGCTTACTTGAAACAAATGTAGCTTCTAGTGTAAAGCCAATACTACTGGTAACTGAGAATCTGAAAACAATAATTTATGTATAAAATATGAATGGCAAGCACACAAAGACATTGTGTATAAAAAATGGCAACCAAAAGCTACAACTGTGTGTATTTACAGTTGAAAATCTACTAACAAAACAGACATTATCTGGATGATTCTTATGTATATTCTTAGATCAAAATATGTGTTGTCATCTTTTCCACTTGATCTGCTATAAAGAGCTATAATTTCAATTGTAACCTTCTCTTTTACTTTAATGCGACAAATTACAAAAACTAACTAGCAAGTGAAGGGAGTTTAGAATAAAATCTCATGAAACAGATCTCAGTTGACTTGTAACCAAATGAACCAGTCTTGAAGAGTTTCAAAGCTGACTTTAGACTAGTTTTCTGTGCATTATATTGAAAGTCTCACAGTCAATATATACAATATCCTCCATGCTGGTCTTCTAGACCTATCAGTGGGTTCCTTTTTGTTGGGAAGTGTTAAAAGAATGGTTGCAAGTAAAAGAGAACCTTTTTTTTTTAACTCTCCTCTCAACTTACACAATATAATCATCTACCCAGCAGTCTTTTGTCAGCTTTACTCTGAAGAGCCTAATCAAGGTTTACATACATTTTGTTTTATTATTACTACAATTAATAGTACTTGTTAGGAGATTGGTTGTGCTTGCAATAAATATAATATGATCAGTTGTATATAATTTTTGGACTGGAAGCCTATATATATATTACATTGCAAGACATTATAGAAAACATAAATATCTGTTAACGCACAACAATTAACTATATTTTTCATTTTCCTTCTCTGAACAGTTCTCACTCAGCAGGGTAGAAAGTTGTTAACTTATGAAAAACACCATCTAACTTATGATTGACGCTGTCAACATACAAGTTCCCACTTGTGAACAAAACATTTAAGTAGATCAGTACATAAGACTCACCTAGCTGGGGACTTGTTCTTACATACATATTTCAAACACGAACCTTTCTTTCCAACATGTTCTTCATACTCATTGCACTTAACTAGGAAAAATTAATAAATGGTATTTTCTTTTTTTGCACTGTGGATGTCATTATGAATTTATGGTACCATAATGATAAATGAATCATCATGAATTTGCTGCATCTGTGGCAACACCATTGTTAACAGCCCTCCACAGTCCATAAGTTTTGCCAACAGTGTGTTGCCAAAGTCTTAAGGTTCCATCTTCAGATCCTGATGCATACAGTTCACCATCTGGTGAATACCTTACACAGTGGACTGGGCCAAAATGTCCTTTGTATGATTCTAAAAACAAAATCATTAATTTACAAAAATTATGAAGGTGATGATCCACATAAAGAGCTGACAGAACCTAATGTCCACTGACACATCACCACCAACACCAGTGTCATTTTAGTGACATGTCGTGAACCCAGCATACTGCATTGAATAGCACACTGCTTAACAGTGTCCCAATGCTTTGGTCTACATACCTGGGGGTGTACTTCGAGAAAAATTGGGTGGGGGTGTGCAGCCCGCTTCCCAAAACCATTACCCTATTTATGACCAAAATCTACGATATTCCCTACCTTATTTATGACCTGGCACTTACATCAAAACCCTGTTTTAGACCTGCGTTTTCATTATTTCCCTAGTTCTGCCTAGTTCAGACCAATGTTAAATTACTGTAAACATAATTTGTGAAAGGCTTTTGTTGATTTCTTTTAAGTAATGTTGGCCAAACTCAGCTGAAGTCTATACCCTATATGTGACCAAAATGGCTGAAAAACCATACTGTTTAGGGCTGCACAGTATATAGCCCATATAAAGGAGTATCCCTCCCCCCTGGGCCTACACACTATTGATGTCTGCATATTTAACTTTAACTGCAGGCTGAAATTATTTGAAAATGTAACACATCAATTACCTAGTTCTTTTCCATCTGCATAATCAAACTTATAAAGTTTGAAATCATCTCCTCCAGCTACAAAACAAGACTTGCTGGGGTGGAGTGAGGCTGAAAATATTGGTGTTGGTGCCTCAAATGACTTGACAGGTTCCAATCTAAACAACAAATTAATCATATTAAATGTGCCAAGTAATAACAGCAAAGTAAAGATTAAGTGACTCAAGACAAGAAATCAGCACCTGGGATTTACCCCCTCAATTGTCAGCTAAACATCTTTTCTATATGCAAAATATATACATGTACAACTGAATTGTCCTGTTGGTGGGACTAACTAAAGATTTTGTTGTTGTCCCACACTCCTGTCATGTTGATCAAGTCACCTTTCACAATACAACTGCATTATATAATTATTTATACATTAAATAACATTGTATAGACACCACACATGTAATTTTTGGTCTATACATGTAGGTGTGTTTAGATGAGAGCAACTTATAAGTAAAAATTGCTGCCTTTCTGTGTTTTGAGAAATAATGTATTTTAAAAGCAATGGGGGAAGTTTTTCCATGTTAACATAGCCTCATCTCAGCACTTGGGAGGTTGGAGGAATAGTCAAAATTTATGCAACCCAGTTCAGAGCCACCTTAAATTTTTGAAAATTTAAGGTGTCTCTGAACCCCATGTACAGAATTTTTCTAAACTTTGCCAAAAAATGCATCTTATCCTGCTTATCAAAATTCTATAATAAGAAAAAATTTCACCATGCCATTTTTGAAATATAAGCGCTTAAAGCTGAAATTAAGGGTGTTTTTAGCAGGTCATAGTGTTGCTATGGCAGCCTATTGTGTCACGAAAATAACACCAACATGTTCACCAGTGATTGGGCAGTTTTTTGATACCATAATTGTAACATCAATTGATAATGTGCTGGAAACTGTTTTGAGCCACCTTAAATAATTCATCGTTTTTTGAAAATCCATTGTAAGGGTTTAATTAAGCAATTTCAAAGGCAAGTTAAGATCATTGGTTTTATCACCTGGATTGACAATGTGAATTGGCCAAAGTAAAGACATTCGAAAGCTGACGTTTCAAGCGTTAGCCCTTCGTTGGAGTGAATCAAGAAATATTATTATACATCAGACTCACTATGAAAAATCTGATTGGTCGAGAGCATTCAATCAATTCACAATAGCTTATGAACTTGACATGATAAATGCAATATCTGCTGCAGATAATGCATTTATCATGTCAAGTTCAATGTCTGCCTGGTTACTAAGCCCCTTGGAGTGTTTTCCTCAGAAACAAAATGGCTGAATGCTTTGCTTCTGTTTCTGAGGATGAATTATGTGAAAAATGTATAATAAAACAATTATTGAATTCGGTTTTCACATGATATCATGAATTATCAAAACCTCGCGTCTGTGTTATCTGCCTCAGCCTTCGGCTTCGGCAGATAACACAGACCTCAGTTTTGATGATTCATGATATCATGCTCAACCCCATCCAATAATATTGTTTACTGTGGGTTGTGTGTGGTTTACATACAGATAGATGGAGCTACGCTATTGGTTGGTGCAGACTGCCATATGTTGCTTAGAATGCTTTTTGTCGGTTCAGATGTGTATGCATTTTTGTGATGTAGAGAAAGATGACAAAAACGCATTAATGAAGTGAACTAGCACACAATGTTCTCTGGTGCCTTTTTTTTTCAAGTTAAGCCAGTGAGAAACTCAATGAGCATTTCATCTTACTTTTCTGGATCCCAGAATGAGATAGTTTTAGCATATGTGACAATCAGTTCATTGTCACCCTTGCATAGAAGCATACTTGTGGCACTCTGCGGTATATCAACTTTCTTTACTTCACTCATAGTTCTTGTATCCCAAATCCTACAATGAAAAGAGGAGTCCATACATACACTGAATAAAAGATGCCTTCTGGTACTCAATTTGATTGCTATTAGTCCAGATTTTAAGTAATTAGCAATTGGACTGAATGGAGTACACTTCAGGGAGAAATCACATTAAGTAATTTGTGATTTAAAATTACAGGCATGATTACTCCATGAATTGTA
Organism: Platygyra sinensis; assembly: GCA_019787425.1. NCBI lineage: Eukaryota > Metazoa > Cnidaria > Anthozoa > Scleractinia > Merulinidae > Platygyra > Platygyra sinensis. Next base: position 9,941 of record JAHPZR010022932.1, on the reverse strand, counting down.
CAACAAGAGGTCCAATTACTCATTGATCATAACTATAACAAATCTTAAAAACAAAAAAAAAGTGGAGTACTTCTTCTGAGCAAAAAAGTCAGTATCACTTTCCATTCTGCCTTTAATAAAAACAGAGCACACACCCCTCCCACTGCCGAAAGGGGGGAGGCCTTTTATGGGCTAGATAAGTGTGTCCTAATGGATAGAGTATGGTTGCTGAGGTTCTCAATCCTTAAATAGGGTATCATTTTGTCCCCTGCTGGCATTATATTCCCAGTGTGATCCTTAAGATAGGCTACCTAACTAGTATCTATTTCAGCTAAACTTACAGTGGGTAAACAGTCCTAGAGCTCAACAGAAAACAAATGAAATGTTAAAACTTAATAACTCTTCATCAACTACCAATATTACAGTCTAAGAAAAATAAAGTTAAACACTTTTCTCTAAGTTTTGTTTTTTTCCTGGAATAAAGTGCTTTTTTTTTTGGGGGGGGGGGGGGTTTGGTCCTTAAATACTGTAGGGTATCAATTCTTATTTGCTCCATCTTTCAATAGGGTCAGGGTTTAATGCTCTTTGTGACATACACCAGCCCAAAATTTATGGAAGAAGAACCCCCACCTCCAGCCACTGCCACAGCTACACAGAAAGATACAGTGAATCATAGCTGGTAACCTGACTCTAGACCAAACAGCCCAGGTTAGAGCCTTGCTTGTGGTCCTTGTAATGTGTTCTTTGCAAGACTCTTACTCTCACAGTTCCTCTCTCCACCCAGGTGTACAAATGGGTATTTACTGGTGTAGTGACAACCTGACAGAATGCTGTGGGGTAACCGGCAATGGACTTGAGAGCGGCAATGCTCCAAGTCACTTAATCTCGCTACAGAGACTTGAATCAAGTGCTAAGGCACAGGATTGAAGTCACTAGACTTACAATAACAGGTTTTAATATATGATAAATGAAAACTTTATGTCAATGTGCTATATACAGTACCTCAATGCTTTATCCTCTCCTCCACTATAAACAAACTTGCCATCTTTACTCCATAGTGCAGCCCTGATATTAACTGTATAGCCTTTTAACAAGTCTGGCTCTAAGAAATGTAAAATGAAATGACAATGTAAAATGAAGTAACAACAAATTAAAGAAGCTAAGACATGGCAAAATAAGGTAACACTCATTTACAAACTAAGGAATTCATTCTCAGATCACCAGCTGCAAAGTAATGGTTAATACAAAATATGAAGTTAGGAAGCCTGGAACAACCTCATTGCCAAGTTATTGTAGTTAATACCGTAAATCCTCTATTAAGCCCCCCTCTCAAATAAGCCCCCCCCCCCCTTTTCAGGGGAGGAAAGTTAATAAGCCCCCCCTCTCTATTAACCCCCCCTCCCCCTCCCTCCACTTGTATTCACCAAAAAAGTTAACGAGTAACGTGAACTGATCAGTTATGGTTTATTCAGGCTGGAAGTTTATAACAATTACCAAAGAACATGAGACCAAAAGCACATTTTTGAAGAAGAAGAATTTTTTTTTGTTACTTTTAGGCTCCCACAAGTGAATTACAAATTTTTGACAGCAACTTAAATTGTACAACACATAAGTCTACTCTGTCTGATACCACGGTTTTTTTGCTTCAGGTGATGCTTTTCACTAAATTAAATAAGCTCTCCCTCTCTTTTAAGCCCCCCCCCCACCCCCCTCAAAAGTGCTTGAAAAAAATAAGCCCCCTGGGGGGATTTATAGAGGATTTACGGTAATCAAAAGTCGGTCTTACATATCCCTGCCATTAGTGTCGATGCCATTTAGTGTCAATACCATTAGTGTTTTAAGAAGTAAAGGAAAATCAAGAATGAACCAGCATATACGTGATTGGTAGTAAATACAGTGGTTTAGGTGTCAAATCCAAATATACATGTATAAAATAAATACATTATTATAAATAAGTCGAGTATTTTTTTAAATAATCAGGAATAAACAAACCAAACTGGCTTTCATGTTCGTTTGTTTTTTTCAACACTTAGGGCACAAGCACTATAGATACTTGTCAAGTTCTTATTAGTTTGCAGCCTTTTCTACTTTTCTTGACACTTAAAACAAAGAAAATGTTTACTTGTTTAGTACAACATTCCCTAAAATCTGATAGAAATCTTAGGCAAATGTCAGTCTTCATAATATTTAATTTAAACCATCATATATGCACACTTACAGTGTAGTTCATGATAAAACTGAAACAAGTTCCTTACCTGCATTATCACTTTGAAGATCAAATATTCTCATTAGCTTTTCATTACTTGCAGTAAGTAGCCTCTCACCACCCTACCAAAAAACCAAACAACTTTAAAATACATAACAGGGCCAAACAATTATAATCAAAACGCAAAAGGGAGGCAGCATGACCGAGTGGTTTAGGGTGCTGGATTTGAAATCTGGAGGTCCCTGGTTCAAATCCTCCACCCTAGTGCTATCTGGATTTGTTCTCGGTAGTTGTGAGTTCAATTCCTTGACTGTGTTGTGTAAATAGCCAACTGGTCTGCCTCCCACCAGTTGGGATTCTTAATAGTTTATGTTCTATTTGAAACAGTGTCCCCAATAAGCACATACATCACCCTTAAATAAAGTTGTTATTATCATATTATTATTATTATTATTAATTATTATTAATTATTATTACACTCAGTCTGAGTTTATGGCAAAGAGCATCTTAACATTCTATAATATTGATTTATTATTTTTCTTTCCTTTATTTTATCAAATCTATAATAATGAGAGTCATTTAAATTTTTTATATTAATAAACATGTTTATAGGAAACGAGAATTTTTTTCAAAATAACTATTATAAATTATGATTATGATTATGATTATGATTATGATTATGATTATGATTATGATTATGATTATGATTATGATTATTATTATTATTATATGCAGATCTCTACTTGTTGTTTAACCACTGACTTATATTTATAAGTATTCACAGTCATTTTTAGTCAACAACATTTTGTCATTCATGTACCAATGCTGTTTTTACTAATGAAAATAATATATCAAAAATACTTACTGGAGAAAAATCCACAATTTTTACAATATGTTTATGTGGTAAACTCCTCAGTTCATCTCCTGTAAGGGCATCCCAAACTTTCCTACAGTTAGAAGAGAATCATTAATTTCAATCTGTTAGAAACAGGACCAACCAAGTAAGCAATTGACCAACTCCAGTGTAACTAACAGATGGATTAATTCAGAAATGACTAGCTACTTGACTGAATGACCAACAGCTCATTCATTGCATATGACTCACAAATTAGTTTAAATATAAAAATACAGTTAGACCCCTTTAATTTGAACTCCATTATTTCAAATTTGCTATATTATTTTGAATTCAAAACCTCTTCCCTTCGATTTGCCCTTTAGTTGTTTTTTTTATTTCCCCTGAGAGTTCAAAATGACAGGGTTTGGTTGTACAAAATGTTTGTTTGACAAAATGTGTTCTCTACCCATTATTTCAATTTGTAAATCGTTATTGTTAAGTAAATTATGCCTTGTCTTGTATGAATACCAGTGTAACAAGAAATGATGATGGCGGTGGTGATGATAATGATGTTGATAAGAACAAGGAGGAATGACAATGAAATTAATTCTCATAGAATTGATAACACGTGATTTCCTATTCTCTCCACACATGCCTACATACGCTGTAAAATCTGCAGCTCCAGTGGCAGCCTTTGTAGCATCTCCAGTCAAAGTGGCACTCCAAACTGCTCCTTTGTGCCCTTCAAATGTACCAATCCAGTCACCTGTGTCACCTTGTCGTAACATAGGTTTGCCATCTACAGAAATCACAAATAATGTGCAGTGGAATGATTACAATAATTATTAGCAAATGCTACATGATATTAACAATCATGTCTGTTTGATCTTTTCCTCCAAGTCTTTTAAATATAAACATCATCCCTGTATGTATTAAGACATCATTGGCCATTTCTGCATGATTTATACTGCATACAGTAATACACCAGTCAGTTTGAAACTCCTACCTGTGCACCCCTGCCCCCCAGGTATTATACATATTAAATTTTCAGTGGTTCAAACTTCCAAACCCTGGGAAATTACACCACTTTATTAAAGGGGCATTGTCACGAGGATTTTGCTGTTTTAGGTCAATTCTGTGCTAAAATCATTACTTTAAGGCTTTAATCATAAACAAAAAGCTTCTGTAAAGCTACGACGAAGGTATCAAATGAATTTTATCAGAGAGGGCTAACCATAATAAATTTCTTGAGGATTTTTGGAACTCGTGGCATCAAAACTTGAAAAAACTGGCCAATTTTTTCAAACCTCAATCCATTTCCATCCATGCCATCCATAGCGACAGGCGACAGGAAAAAGTTTCAGTATGTTCAAATAGTCTTCAGTAACAAAACTAGTTCATTAGTTTTGGAGTTCAGTTGATGAGAAGGCACCTTCTAGCTTTTTATGAAGCTGCCAAATAGCGTGACAATGCCCCTTTAAGGTCATACTAAGTGATCAAATGTCCCTAAGCCTTAGGACATACATGGCAAAAATGAATATACATAAAAGAAACAAAACCACCCCCAACTACACATTTTGAACGTCTGTTGTGTCCCAAGTATCACTTATATATCATTAAAATATAAAAGTGATTAAATTTTCACACGCAAAAACCAAAAAAGGCGTGCGTTTACCTTTAAACACAAAACAAAGACCTTCTTTGGAGAGCCAAAACATCAATTTCTTGTCTTTGGATGTTTTCTAGCTTTAACATCCATGTATTACAAGACAATCTTTTCAAATTCCCCTGTAACCCTCTTGTGTGATGTCAAATGCCCCACCACAGTATCAAATACAGACAAAGCTAGGTATGCCCAGGGGAAAGGGGGGATTTAATGTTTTCATTTCATTAATACAAAAAAGAGACACAAAATTCCCTC
>JAHPZR010022930.1:0-15000 GCA_019787425.1 Platygyra sinensis | reverse complement strand
CAATAAACACGAAACTGGATGATTCTGTAAGGCTCGGTGTGCTCTTTCTAAATATATGGGTCTTGTGTTGTTAATCCCATAATAGACGGATTCATACCCAGGCCCTCACGGTATGAAATCTGGCAATGGATAGTGCGCTCGTCTCCTAATCGAGGAGTCTGGGTTATAGCCTCGGAGCCCGTTCCTCGAAGGTCTCGAAACATTTCGCAAGCGAAAAGCCGTAGCAAAATTCTAAACCTTATGACTTCATAGCTGTGTTATAATAATAATAATAATAATAATAATAATAATAATAATAATAATAATAATAATAATAATAATAATAATAATAATAATAATAACGTCTTTATTATAAGCATCCGATAAAATTGCATATCTGATGTTACAGTGAAAATATATAGATAGAAAAAGTTACAATGATTAAGATGAATAAAAATAACCATCAACGGAGGTTCTCTTCATTCAAGAAGTTTCAAGAGAATACACCTCTCTGTCTTTAAATAGCGATTAACTTATAATGGCTTCGCGGGCCCGAAATGTTTCCGGGACTTTCGAGAAACGGGCCAGTGGCCGGGGACATTGTATTTTGCTCTTAGGCAAGACACTTTACTCTCACAGTGTCTCTTCGCCCAGGTGTACAAATGGGTACTGGCCAATTTAATTCTGCTGGTTAAATACTCTATTTCCTTGGCAATCGTAGCTGGACATAGAAACAACCAAATATTAAAAAAGAAGGCAGAAAAAGAACCTTCCCTTGTGAATGAAAGTAAAATACGCCTTCAACCCGGCTGGGAGCAACCTTTGAGAAAACGGGATATTATCTCACACACGTCTTAAGGACCCTGAGATAAAAAAAATGCGACTGTGGCACATCGATAAACGCGCGGCAATGAGCAAGAAGAAGGGAAAATTATGTGAGTGAGAATCTCCAACCCACGCGCTATCTGAATGTCCACGCGGGAAATAGAGGCGTCGAGATCCGAGGGAGGAACTGCCACCCGTTAAGAATTTCAGAGTTCTTGAGACCTGAAACGCGACTGTGGTACATCGCTCTGTGAACGCGCTAGGGTGCAGAGGAAGAGAGAAATGATATGGGCGGGTATCTCCAATCCAGGTACTGTTAAACCTGAGATCCCGAGGCCGAAAACATGACTGTGACACATCGTTCAAAGTACGAGGATGACTGAGAAGAGGAAAACAAAATAATATTGGTAAGATTCTGCTACCCACGCACCGTCTAATTGGAGGATTTTCCATGCCTGAAACAAAAGCGTGAAGACCCGAGGGTGGGATAAATCTGCCACCTGTTAACTGTTAAGGATCCCGATACTTGAAACATGCATGATTAATGATAAGTTGATGTTAAACTGATAAGACTGAGTTTCTGATGATCGACTCGAGCAAGCAGCTACCTTAAGTGTCTGACAACAGTATTAGGGTTGGCGACGTGGATGTAATCCCAGTATTCTCGGCAAAAAATCTGGGTTCCTGGTTCGACTCGCACATGGAATGATATGGCAACGCACATAACGACACATACGAAAATACCTTAGTAGTAAATGTACTGAGAAACTGATTCATGCATTTATAACCAGTAGGTTAGAATATTGCAACAGTCTTCTCTATGGAGTTCCCGACCATCATATGCAAACACTCCAACGTGCCATGAATGCCAGTGCGCGCCGCGCGATTGACCTTCTGCGTACCAAAACACGTCATATTACGCCGCTACTTCAACAACTTTACTCGTTGCCTTTCCGCCTACGTATCGAGTTTAAAATCCTTTTGATCACCTCAATAAAAGTACCTCAGGGCTCAGCTCCTAAATATCTCATTGATTTAATTTCTGTCTTACCGCCATCCCGTTACGATTTACGGCGAAATGACAAGGGAATTCTTCTAAGCACCCCAAAGCGTTTCACAAAAGTTTTGGCATGGGGGATCGATCCTTCATGGCGGAAGCGCCAGGGCTTCGGAACCATCTTCACGTAAGTATCAGATCAACTTGCATCACAAGTGATTTTAAACAGAGACTGAACACATTTTTATTCAACAAGGCATTTTGTTTGTACAATTAATTTATATTTAGGTTTTTACTGTATGATACAGTTTTTCTGCAAATTTCTTTTCTTAAGCCAATTGTAAATAGTGTAATTTTCGTCTTTTGATCCCATTGTAATTGAAAAAAGCATTAATTAAGTCCATTAAAGGATTCCTGGACAGAGAACAGCCGAAAATTTAAAAGAAGGGCAGAAAAAGAGCCTAGCTTCAATTAAGATTAAATACACCTTAAACGTGGCTGGGAAAACAAACTCTGAGAAAATGGAATTTTATCGCCTACACGTCTCAAGGATCCCGAGACCAAAAACGCGACTGTGCGACATCGCTAAAGGTGCGAGGATGAGCAAGAAGAATGGAAAAATGATATTGGTATGATTCTCAATACTTGGCGAACAGTCTAAGTCGGGAAATGTCTACGCGTGAGACAAACGCCTGGAGATCCGAGCTAGGTTTAAAACTGGAACATGATAGGTATTTCAGAGATCCCGGGATTTGAAACGCGACTAGCACATATCTAAACGCGCAAGGATATAAAGGAAGTGAGAAAAATGATATGGGCAAAATTCTCCACTCCACGGTCTGTCCAACTCGAGATATTTCTACACGTGAAGAATACGCGTGAAGATCTGTGTTTGGGCCCAAACTGGCACCTGTTAAAAAGCTTTCAATGTGATTCTTAGCCTAGGGAGAGAAAACCTGTCGAAAACTTAAAAGAAGGGGAAGAGCTTCTTCCTGCATAATGACGGTTAACCTTTTTCATAAGTCAACCCTCTCGTTCTGCGTTCAAGGACTTCGCACTTTGACTTCAAAAATAGCTTTTTCAGGCCACGTGCCCCAATAGTTAATGGATAACTAGCTCCTAAGTATTAAAAAGTGGTGTTCAGCAATCACACGATAACCTACTAATATTTTCTTTATTTTCTTTATTTCTTTTTAACCACAAAATACAAATAACGATAAAACAAGGCCGTTACACAAAAGCAAATGAAAGTGGCGAGGAAGCCCAAAAAGAAAGCAAAAGGCTTATAGATATAGGGCTCCCTCAGAGTAAAAATAAAGTTAATAGTAACAGTAAGGCCAATGAAGGCAAGTATAAATTAACTAATTGCATTTACTGAGTTACAAAGTATAAAGTATGGTACACGTAACAGTGTGTATAAAGAGAACATCAGACATGTGAAGAAAGATAACTTTTTACTTGTTCAAGAAGCATGGAATTCAGCTCATCCAGTCCATAAACAAGTTGTCCGGGGAGCAACCGAGAAACAGTGATTTGAGGATTTTTTTCTCGTGAAAATAGAAAAAAGGTCACTAATATTAACTGATAATAACTATATAAACTGAATAACTGGGAAACATTTCGTAAATTGCAATTGCTAGAGGTTTACGAACTAGACAACGGTGTCATTATTTACCAGTCTTAAAAAATGTGACTGCAATCGGCTGAAATCCACTAGAGATATGTGTAAAACCTCACACTGCAGCCTTGGGAGACTATAGTGGTGAGTTTGATTGACAGCACTGTTAATTGATGGGCCTACACGAACAAGCCATAAACGTGAACACATGTTTCTGCCGAAGCGTTGTCCTCGTCATAGCAGTTATAGAGATCCTCTACAAACCAAACCCCAAAATGCTGCCCGGCTGTCACAGGCAAAGGAGTGGTGAAATTATCAAATAACAGTTCAGGCGAATCCGGAGTATGCCCTGGAAGGCTGTAGTATAATTGTTTGCCGCAGGATAATCCTGTTTGTCCAAACAGCTCGGCGTTGTTGCGAAGAAGGCGGTTGTTCTCGGAATCTGCTATGTAGGTTCCCATTTTCCCATCAGACTCGGTTCGAAATGTGCATCCCCAGTTGGTTCTATGTGCGACGTGGCAGCTCACCGAACCGCTCAGATGAATTAACTTAAACGTAATGACGTCACCGGATGATGGGGTTGTAAACATTCCAGGCTTATCCCCATGAGATCCAAAGCAAATTGGTGAATTTTCTGGCCGTGGTTCCATTTTAATCCAGTTGACTAAAAAGAAATTAACACGGATTATGTATATTCAATTGATAGGCAATGACACATTAATAGCTCTGTTGGCTCGGTGCAGCGCTTGCTGAGGCAAAACAGTCCAATTTCTGATTTACAGATACGACTGCAGTTGCGGTACACGAATTATGCCTCACGTTGGTTGTTAGAGAACTCGCAACTGGCCTCCCTCGCTTTTTAACAATCAAAAGAGACCTATGGCCAAACTCGTGGATAAAGTAATCTAGAGATGAATCATGTTGGTTATCTTGCAATTTTTGGCACGGTGGGCACAGAGGAGGCCAAATCAGACACTGTGAATAACTTCGTGAGTTTTTATTCAGTTATTCTGAAACTAGGCACCAAAAAAGAACTCGTCATTCTCTAAAATCTTATGGCATTTTTGTCGGGAAAATGACGTCACGAATTTGGCGCTAAGTTTTGGCTTTGCTAATATGGGACATGTAATGTTACTATTTGAAGGAACATTTCCCAAGGGTCTCAAAACCGAAAAAAGTTTTGAAATATGTCTATCCAATCAAAAGATATCACGTTTTGAAATTTGATTTTTTGCTGTTTTCAGTAACAAAATAAGGGGAAATTCAAATTTCTAAACGTTATATCTTTTGAGTGGATAGACATTTCAAAACTTTTTCCAATTTTGAGATCCTTGTGAAACGTTCTTTCAAATAGTCCTTTTCAATTTAGCGAAACAAAACTACAAGGCTGGCACGAAGCACGCCTTTGAGTGAGAAATCGGGCTGCACAGTCACTACTGACTGCAAAAGAGATATTGAAAACATTGCAAAATAATTATTCCGTAATCTACATGGAGATCATGTGTTTGATCAAGATGGCCGCGGACAAATTATTAAACCCAAAATTAAAAGACAAGAGCCCTTAATACAGAGACTCACTGGGCAAAGCTGTCCATTAAGACTATAGATCGTTTTCTCGTGACGTCACCACTTTCTAAAATCCAAAACTAAAGAGCCACTAAAGTTTTTACCCTAATTAGGTATAAGAGACGGTATATTTATATCTGTTTACAGTTTTACAGCTCCATAGCGTGCTTCATTTGGAAGCCAGAGCATTTTGAATTTCAGAGTTTTGGCAGTGCGTGACATAAAGCTACGACCGCATTTGTCGAAAAATATTTACCTATCTCATGATTTGTAGCCTTTTCAGAAGTTAGAGCATTAGGAAAAGTGCTTATGTAAATACTTGTTTGTTAAGTACAGATAGTCAGTCGCCTTGATAGCCAACGTAAGTTCCAGATGTTTACACTATTTTCCGGCCGCCATATTGGTGCACATCTGATGTGCACCAATATGGCGTTTCCATACTGAGCTCTGTAAATTTCGGCGAAACATTTCGACGAATATCTGCAGTTTGGGAAAACGCACAGACCTAAAACTTGAAAAAGTGTCTTCTTTATTTATTTACAATAGGATCACAATTTCTTGACTTTATCCATTGAATAGTTTTCGATTTATTTTTTTACTGCGTGAGGCCATCCCCTTTTTTTCTCTGTTTACCGTCGTCCGACCGACCCAGATTTTCGCGTTTTCAAAAAAAAAAAGTTATGAAGAAGGCAATGACATATTTGACTGGTTTATCAGCTTAGCTTAGTTTGTCATCGATTGTAAAGCCACACGTATGTTGTGACTGATTTCTTAGTAAGACTTCAACAACTACAAAATCTCAAGAAATCGTTACTTTAATCTAAAATACAGACGATGTTTTGTGCTGGCAGTGCTGCGTATAATTTCTGGCGAGATCGTCTCGCGCGCAGTTAAAAAATGGCGGCTTTTTGTTTACGGTTGGACCTCACCATAGAGGTAAATCGTCATGTTCTCGAAAACGAGTTCAGTGACCTATCAATTTTTTCTTTTTTTTAATTGAGTAAAAACATCTTCTATTTAAAATAAATATGGACCAATTCTCAGTGTAGAAAAAGAAACGATCGTCGGAAACGTGGATCTAGAAAGCAATCGTGACTATAATCGTGGTGCTATTATAAGGATTTATGGCAGGGTTCGTACTCGCTCGTTTGAGTTGTTTTAATTCTATGAATTCCCATGACTTTTTGCATGACCTTTACAAGTTTTCCAAGACCTTAGGATTATAGCTGTCAGTTTCAAAAATTCAAACCCTAAACTTGTTTTAGAGCGTTTTTTAGCCTTGAACAGTCCAACAGACAAACTCTGGAGTTCACCAAAATGCGTGCCGTTTACGCTGCTTAATTAGTGTCTCTATCTTTCATTGTCCTTGCCTTGTGATCCGCAGTAAATAACCTATCAAACAGAATTTTAATTTTCAACAACTTTCAAGGATCACCATGACCTGAACGAACCCTGTATGGGGTATAAAAGAGCAACCTCGTTCCCAGGGCCTTTTTCCTGGCTTGAGGGCGGGACGGGAAAAGGCCCTGGCATCGGCTGGTCACGTGCCCACCTTACACCTGGAAATCCTGGGTGTAATAAATTAGCGAGTTTGCATAATCAAAAGTGCCAAAATCGAGATTGCGGGACACTGTCTGTGCTTTTCGACTTGGATCTGCTTTTAAACGTTGAAACTTTGCGTAGTTTTGTTCAGTTAAAGCCACTTCAAGTGAAATGTTTTGAATATTCACCGATTGTTGCCGTTCTACCGACTGGCTTTGCAAATCTCTGCTGTTTCAGCGTCTACCGAATTTCTTGCCTGTCAAGGCGAACAATAATATTTTGTAAAATACACGAATTCTACGGTTCGTGACATTTATACTTTTGCCGTTTTCTGTTTGGTCACTCGACCATTTTGTCGCTTCACTCGTGTTTATGAAGGGCACTTCATGCTGTATTCAAGTAGAGAAAAGGCCCTGGGAACGAGGTTGATAAAAGAGGTGCTGTTTCTCCTAAACGAACCTGGGCATGGGATGGGGACCCCTCCTTTTTATTTAAAAATTTAAGTTTCTTTAATATAAACAATCAACAGGTAAAGTTTGGCAAAAATCTCAGTGCAGGCGCTATTTCAGTGGAATGACCTTAATTACGACGTCGACTTTGCAACCTCGTCTTGTCGTGTCCAGGCTCCGCAGACACTATGCTGAGGTACTGGGTCTCCTAGTTCCAGACTTCTTCTCCTTTTTTTTTTGGCCTTTTTTTTTCTTTTCCGACCGACCGACCCAAAATCAAAAAACGTATTCGACAGTAAACGAAAAAAAAAGGGGAAGGCCTGACAGTGAAAACGATCCATAGAGATGTCCAATAGGCCTTTTGCAACAAACGATCACATGGTACAAAATCACAAAATCCGCCATGCTGGAGGGCAAGCTCATCAATATTCCCGCAGTGCATGGGACGTTAAAACAAAGAGATGTCAACCGGTCAAGCGTAACTTGCCTCTGTTTTAATTTCCCAGTGCGGGAATAATAATGAGCTTGCCCTCCAGCATGGCGGATTTTGTACCATGTGATCGTTTGTTGCAAAAGGCCTATTCAGACCAAGGTACTCAGATAGAAAGCAAATAAAACTTTATTGCTGACTGGAATTTACTTCAGCTGGCTAACTCCTGAGGAAACTAATAAAACATCATTAGTGAAATATGGTTCAGCTGGCTACTAGCTTCCGACGGAATGGAAACTCAAATGAACCGATAACGAACTATTTGTCTACTAAATGAAAGAAGCGAAACAGCGTTACACACGTAAAGGTGTACAAAGAATCGGCAATGTACAAAGTAGAATATTTAAATTCCTGGTCACGTCAACTGGAAAGAGGTTATTGTTGGTTTTACTATAATTTTCCAGATAACAGAGAAATGATTGTGCAACGGCAAGTTTTTTCATAACAAAGTTTAAAACGGAGCTGTTTTAGGCGAGACAGTACATTTGGACTGTTTAAAAGATACAATACAAATAATTACAATGTATTACAAAAACTAAACGCTGGTGATCAACAGCGAAAGAGCGGGAGGTAACTCAATACAGTTCAACTTGTCCTGATGAAAACCTGTGAAATACGGACAGCTCTATTTAACGAACAATTCAATGGACACTTCTGTTTACTAGGCCCCGTTTACACGGGTCCGGACAAATTTTTGCACGGACGAATTTTGTTCCTGGACCGCCTGTTTACATGGATCCGTGCAAATTATGTTGCAGTGGTGTTTACACGGATCCGTGCAAATTTTAGACCAGCTGCTGCATTTGACTCCAGGCCATAACCGCGCTATGTGAGCAAAAAGTTGCACGGTTCGGATTTTTACACGAGTCCGTACAAATATGGAACCGTGCCGGTCAAAAAGTTGACCTGCTTTTTTCAGGTCCCAAATTTGCACACTTAGCCGTTCAAAAATTCGTCCAGTTCCGCCGGTCCCGTGTAAACGCAAGGTGGAACCGTGCAAGTTTTTGTCCGTGCAAGAATTTGTCCGGACCCGTGTAAACGGGGCCTTAAGTCCCAAAGATACTGGTATTTACACATAATAACTATTCATGGGATAGCATTCTCCTTGGTATCGGTAACACCAATAGACCTCTTTAGCTTGGGCGGTTTGTTTTCCCATTGTAGACCACGTGATGATACTCTTGAGAATTCTTGCTTTCAAATTTTCAAATAGTCCCGTGTATATGAATGAATAATTTTAAGATGGACAAAAGAAAAATTCTCCAGAGAATACCACGTGTTCTACAATGGGAAAACAAACCGCCCAAGCTAAAGAGGTCTATTGAGAATTTCAAATTAAGTATGTCATTTTTAATTTTCTAAGTTTGTTCTATCTTAATTTCCAGCTGTGAATTTTAATCTCAGACTCTCTATTTTTAGTTTTGGAAACTTCGTAGTGTTGATTAGAACTCGCTATCTTAATTAAAGACTTTCCGCTCGTATTGTTAGAAGTTGCTTTGTCATATTTTGTAACCATTCCACGTGTAAAGGATGATATACAAGCAAGTGTGTTTGTAAAGCTTTTTTGATTACATCGATTACTCAGTAGGATTACAACGTCGAGTACGTATCCGACGTTCGCAAGTGCAGATTAAACTACTGTTGGACCAAGTTATGTCTCGTCCTTGACGTCCGTAGTGAAGACCATTGAAGCAGCTCCTCGTCAGTGTACCAGGAATTCCTGAAGAGATTCCGTTTCCGCAGGCGAAGCAGTGCTCTCCAGAGTTATATTCTCCCAGTTGTCAGTTCAAGTCCCCGTTCAGTCAGAAATTACAGCGTTTGCAAGAAAAACCTTTCGTCACAACTTTAGTGTACCTCAATAAAAACACAGCTTGAAATATCTTCCCTTTGGAATCTGTTAGTGCGGTTGTTGTAAAGTGCTTTCAGATAGATGTTAGTGCGAGCCAGAATTCATGAAAAGTGGCTGGACAGGTATTTTAGTCGCAAAAAAAATCCCAGGTCATTTCTCATTCCTAAGGAAAACTACGTTTGGCTTCTTTCAATTGGCCATGCTCTAGCTCTTTTTTAAGAATGTTCAATTTTCCGTCATCTCTTGCTCTATTCAATTTTTTACCAATTAAGCTGAACTTTTCCCTGCTCGACGTCCTGCCTTGCCTTAACATATTATTTTGATCAAGTGGCATGTCACGTAATCCTTTTGTTAAAATTCGGTAAATCGGCAAATTGGTGGCAAATTTCCATCCTATTGATCAATAAATGAGCGTTTTCGATGAAATTTAAATTATCTACTATGCTACGTTTGGGATGATCTTCCTTGATTTCGTTTTTAGAAGATAAAACTGCTCAAAGGTCGTATTTTGCCATTCCCAACGTGAGAGGGTGGAAATAATTCACCTGCATCTAAAACGCGTTTTTGCTGGATGATATTACTAAAAACCGCCACCAATTCCTCAAATAATGGCTATTTTTCGCTAAACGTCACTTGACATTTCACGTGACCTGTCAGAAGTACCAATTCTACTTTATAAAATGTTCAGGACGTTAAAACCTAACTGTGTGCTTAATCTGGTTCCATTGCCATTTATACCTTCAGAAACATAACTAATAAATTATTTTCACCAGAAAAAGCCTTTGACCCGGGCCTTAGGTATAATTGAGAATAATTGTATTGTAATTACAGACTTCCAACACACAACATTATATTCTTTTCAAAATCTCAGCCTCGAATTTATTCTTAACATGTTCATAAACATTTTCAAATTTCAGCTTCGATATCCTTAAAAATATTCTTGTAAAAAGCGTGTATACTTTTTCTTTACGTGTTTCTGATTTAGAGTTAATTTTTAAGAAAGTAAGATCCGTGGGAGCTTTATTGAATGAACAGATGTTAAAACTGTAAACATTTGTAACGTAAGGTGTTTTCCGTATTAATTATAAACGAGGCAAAAACATGCGAAAAACTGACCACAAATGCAAACGTTGATTCGACTGTATGACGGTGGAGAGAGCTATTTTGATTTTCTCGTTTTGGCTATGTTAATACATTTAAAACCAGTTGCGTTCATGTTTTGCTCACCTTAATATAAAAATGGTCGAAGTCGTCGCTGGCAACAAGCTCATCCGATCGTCTAAACTTGTCCATGCTCAACAAGTGACACGAATATTTTCCATCAATGGATGTGCGGCCAAAGTTGGTCGAAACACACTCCTCGTGGTTGAGGCATTGTAATGTACATTCTCCGAGTTTACAGACATTCAGTTCTGTTAGTCTAACGGTGTTCAGTTTGACAGAAGAAGCTTTTAAGAACTTGGCGAAACTCACGCCTTGCTTTTCGCGTTTGAAATTTTTAGCACGGATTACAGAACAAAGATATAATGACGGCATTAAAGATACACAGAAGCAAATTTTAAACAGTAGCGCCATCTTATTCACGAAGAAAGGGACAAAAGTGATCTAGAGATGCAGTTATAGCAACTATTAACTAATCGTTATGTATTATTAATCCAGACCTTGGGTGGGCCCTGAGCTTTTTTAAGCTGTAATTAATTATTAAACGTGTTGACTCGTTAAAATGTTACTTAAAAGTTTCTTTCTCCTTTGATACGTTGTCGACATAATTTCTCGTATAATTATTGAAAAGAGGGCTATATTCATGCTACCCGCTAGCGATCGGTTTTTGTTCCTGCAATGCCCCTCGGGATTGAAAAAGTCCTAACTACGCAAATTGGAGAAAGAAATGAGAAGGGACTGAGGCAAGGAAGGAAAATAGCTCCTATCCAAACTCGTTTCCAGGGTCTCTCGGGAAGAAGAGAGGCCCCGGAAGCGAGGTTTTTTTTTCCTTTCTGCGCCCGCAATTCTCACTGCTTAATCGTTCTTCTTTTGCGTATTCGCGTTCTTAATCATACGCTAAGAAATGAGAGAGACTCGCAGTCTCTAAGAGGGATACAGTAAAAACCAGCATAAAAGAACACGTGTTTCGGGAATTCATAGAATTAAAACAACTCAAACGAGCGAGTACGAACCCTGCCATAAATCCTTATAATAGCACCACGATTATAGTCACGATTGCTTTCTAGATCCACGTTTCCGACGATCGTTTCTTTTTCTACACTGAGAATTGGTCCATATTTATTTTAAATAGAAGATGTTTTTACTCAATTAAAAAAAAGAAAAAATTGATAGGTCACTGAACTCGTTTTCGAGAACATGACGATTTACCTCTATGGTGAGGTCCAACCGTAAACAAAAAGCCGCCATTTTTTAACTGCGCGCGAGACGATCTCGCCAGAAATTATACGCAGCACTGCCAGCACAAAACATCGTCTGTATTTTAGATTAAAGTAACGATTTCTTGAGATTTTGTAGTTGTTGAAGTCTTACTAAGAAATCAGTCACAACATACGTGTGGCTTTACAATCGATGACAAACTAAGCTAAGCTGATAAACCAGTCAAATATGTCATTGCCTTCTTCATAACTTTTTTTTTTTGAAAACGCGAAAATCTGGGTCGGTCGGACGACGGTAAACAGAGAAAAAAAGGGGATGGCCTCACGCAGTAAAAAAAATAAATCGAAAACTATTCAATGGATAAAGTCAAGAAATTGTGATCCTATTGTAAATAAATAAAGAAGACACTTTTTCAAGTTTTAGGTCTGTGCGTTTTCCCAAACTGCAGATATTCGTCGAAATGTTTCGCCGAAATTTACAGAGCTCAGTATGGAAACGCCATATTGGTGCACATCAGATGTGCACCAATATGGCGGCCGGAAAATAGTGTAAACATCTGGAACTTACGTTGGCTATCAAGGCGACTGACTATCTGTACTTAACAAACAAGTATTTACATAAGCACTTTTCCTAATGCTCTAACTTCTGAAAAGGCTACAAATCATGAGATAGGTAAATATTTTTCGACAAATGCGGTCGTAGCTTTATGTCACGCACTGCCAAAACTCTGAAATTCAAAATGCTCTGGCTTCCAAATGAAGCACGCTATGGAGCTGTAAAACTGTAAACAGATATAAATATACCGTCTCTTATACCTAATTAGGGTAAAAACTTTAGTGGCTCTTTAGTTTTGGATTTTAGAAAGTGGTGACGTCACGAGAAAACGATCTATAGTCTTAATGGACAGCTTTGCCCAGTGAGTCTCTGTATTAAGGGCTCTTGTCTTTTAATTTTGGGTTTAATAATTTGTCCGCGGCCATCTTGATCAAACACATGATCTCCATGTAGATTACGGAATAATTATTTTGCAATGTTTTCAATATCTCTTTTGCAGTCAGTAGTGACTGTGCAGCCCGATTTCTCACTCAAAGGCGTGCTTCGTGCCAGCCTTGTAGTTTTGTTTCGCTAAATTGAAAAGGACTATTTGAAAGAACGTTTCACAAGGATCTCAAAATTGGAAAAAGTTTTGAAATGTCTATCCACTCAAAAGATATAACGTTTAGAAATTTGAATTTCCCCTTATTTTGTTACTGAAAACAGCAAAAAATCAAATTTCAAAACGTGATATCTTTTGATTGGATAGACATATTTCAAAACTTTTTTCGGTTTTGAGACCCTTGGGAAATGTTCCTTCAAATAGTAACATTACATGTCCCATATTAGCAAAGCCAAAACTTAGCGCCAAATTCGTGACGTCATTTTCCCGACAAAAATGCCATAAGATTTTAGAGAATGACGAGTTCTTTTTTGGTGCCTAGTTTCAGAATAACTGAATAAAAACTCACGAAGTTATTCACAGTGTCTGATTTGGCCTCCTCTGTGCCCACCGTGCCAAAAATTGCAAGATAACCAACATGATTCATCTCTAGATTACTTTATCCACGAGTTTGGCCATAGGTCTCTTTTGATTGTTAAAAAGCGAGGGAGGCCAGTTGCGAGTTCTCTAACAACCAACGTGAGGCATAATTCGTGTACCGCAACTGCAGTCGTATCTGTAAATCAGAAATTGGACTGTTTTGCCTCAGCAAGCGCTGCACCGAGCCAACAGAGCTATTAATGTGTCATTGCCTATCAATTGAATATACATAATCCGTGTTAATTTCTTTTTAGTCAACTGGATTAAAATGGAACCACGGCCAGAAAATTCACCAATTTGCTTTGGATCTCATGGGGATAAGCCTGGAATGTTTACAACCCCATCATCCGGTGACGTCATTACGTTTAAGTTAATTCATCTGAGCGGTTCGGTGAGCTGCCACGTCGCACATAGAACCAACTGGGGATGCACATTTCGAACCGAGTCTGATGGGAAAATGGGAACCTACATAGCAGATTCCGAGAACAACCGCCTTCTTCGCAACAACGCCGAGCTGTTTGGACAAACAGGATTATCCTGCGGCAAACAATTATACTACAGCCTTCCAGGGCATACTCCGGATTCGCCTGAACTGTTATTTGATAATTTCACCACTCCTTTGCCTGTGACAGCCGGGCAGCATTTTGGGGTTTGGTTTGTAGAGGATCTCTATAACTGCTATGACGAGGACAACGCTTCGGCAGAAACATGTGTTCACGTTTATGGCTTGTTCGTGTAGGCCCATCAATTAACAGTGCTGTCAATCAAACTCACCACTATAGTCTCCCAAGGCTGCAGTGTGAGGTTTTACACATATCTCTAGTGGATTTCAGCCGATTGCAGTCACATTTTTTAAGACTGGTAAATAATGACACCGTTGTCTAGTTCGTAAACCTCTAGCAATTGCAATTTACGAAATGTTTCCCAGTTATTCAGTTTATATAGTTATTATCAGTTAATATTAGTGACCTTTTTTCTATTTTCACGAGAAAAAAATCCTCAAATCACTGTTTCTCGGTTGCTCCCCGGACAACTTGTTTATGGACTGGATGAGCTGAATTCCATGCTTCTTGAACAAGTAAAAAGTTATCTTTCTTCACATGTCTGATGTTCTCTTTATACACACTGTTACGTGTACCATACTTTATACTTTGTAACTCAGTAAATGCAATTAGTTAATTTATACTTGCCTTCATTGGCCTTACTGTTACTATTAACTTTATTTTTACTCTGAGGGAGCCCTATATCTATAAGCCTTTTGCTTTCTTTTTGGGCTTCCTCGCCACTTTCATTTGCTTTTGTGTAACGGCCTTGTTTTATCGTTATTTGTATTTTGTGGTTAAAAAGAAATAAAGAAAATAAAGAAAATATTAGTAGGTTATCGTGTGATTGCTGAACACCACTTTTTAATACTTAGGAGCTAGTTATCCATTAACTATTGGGGCACGTGGCCTGAAAAAGCTATTTTTGAAGTCAAAGTGCGAAGTCCTTGAACGCAGAACGAGAGGGTTGACTTATGAAAAAGGTTAACCGTCATTATGCAGGAAGAAGCTCTTCCCCTTCTTTTAAGTTTTCGACAGGTTTTCTCTCCCTAGGCTAAGAATCACATTGAAAGCTTTTTAACAGGTGCCAGTTTGGGCCCAAACACAGATCTTCACGCGTATTCTTCACGTGTAGAAATATCTCGAGTTGGACAGACCGTGGAGTGGAGAATTTTGCCCATATCATTT